>JARHVA010004529.1:317500-322500 GCA_037957365.1 Torreya grandis | reverse complement strand
TTTTGAAGTGGTTTTTTCTACACCCAAAAACACCATTGCTTACCATGATTTATGACATTGCTTGTTTACAAATATTTTATTTTTCCCTGGGGATTTTGGCAATTTTGTTTTATGGAGAATTATTGTTATTTTTTAGTATTTAGTGCTTTGTTAGATGATTTGATCATTTTATATTTGACTATGAGGTATGTAATCATATTCTTCATCGCCCTCTTAAATGTTGCATTAATCTTACCGAGTTCTATGTTTTTTTGAGGCTATGTGAATTTGAGTGGTGGTTGACAGCTTCATCCACTCTCAATAATATAAACTGACAAATCAAAGATGTTGCTACCATGCAAACTATATACCCCTTTGTAAAGGGTGATGTATGTCATGTAGATCTAACCACTACCTTAAATTCAATTTTGGTGTAAAATATAGGTTCCTTGGTCTAGGGTATCACCTAAAATACCATGTCATTGCCACTCACCTTCACTTCCTAGTGCATGTTGTACCCTTTCACAACTTGCATATTATTTATTGCCTTGCCTTTTCTTACATTGGTTTGAGTTTGATGTTTATGTATATTTTAAACCCTAATTTAATTCATATAGATGTTAATAGTTTTGTAGCATGGACATGTGTCAGTGTAAATTATATAGGATAAGTGTTAACCATATGTCACTATAAAGAAATATTTTTATCTTCCAAATGGTAATGTATCCATCATTGCTAATATTATATTGCAGTAATATATTACATACAATATTATATTATTATATGGGCCCTCTATTGTATGACACCACCTAAAATACCTTATTAATAGACCTCAATGTCATCACCCAATGCACGTTAAAGTTTTTCACCACTTTCATGTTCTTTATCACCTTGTCATTTCTTTTAGAGTTTGAGTTTGGTGTTTTTTATGTTGTTAAGATCATATCAAAATTTGGTAATCCTTATTGGATTATGAAAGCCTTATAAGGAAAAGTGACACAATGTATAAGGATGAATTTTTAGATTTTACACCTATGACTTGCAAGTCCATGAGATTTGAATCCCTAATCTAGTGTTGATTTTAACCTTTACACTATACTATGTATAACATTAAACTATGATCGTAATCTATGATCTTGATTTTTTGTGTCTATTATTAATTTTTAAAAATTTATATATTTGATATATTATAATATATATAATACATTTATTTTATGGATAACTCAGTTTTAAATATTTATATATTTTTTTTAGTTGGCTCTTCTGAGTCTGGGGCTCAAGTGACATGTAATGAGATCTCAAGAATGTGGTGGACCTTCTTGGATTAGTTAAGTTTTTTGGGTAACTCAAAACCCATCACCACCCACCCCATCTCACCAAAGTCTCTATTGTAGCCTATGTTCATCTAGACTACCAAAATATTGACACCTCAAGAAATTACATGTCAATGCCAATGAGGAGAAATTATAGGGTATCTCAAGTGATTTCATACACCATAAAGCCCATATAATAAATATGTCCCAACTTTAGGGAGATCAGTCCTAGGTGTTAAGGAGACAAGTTTTGCAGTCCAAGGAAAAAAGTGACAAATAAATAAGATTCACATATTTTTTATTTTCTTTTTTGTTATTGTTGCATTTAACCCATCATGAAGTCGAGGCCTCATTCTTTCATCATACAATTTCATCCACTTTTTGTAGGTTTTTTGGACTCTATAAGTGGACTTAATTACACCCAAAAACACCATCACTTCTTGTGGGTTTTGACATTGCTTGTTTATGACAATTTTGTTTTTTTCCTTGGGGACTCTGACAATTTTATTTTTTGGAGAATTATTGTTATTGATGAGGATTTAGTGCTTTGTTAAATTATTTGATCAATTTATCTTTGACCAAGAGGTATGTAATCATCTTATTCACCACCCTCTTAAATGTTGCATTATACTTATCGATTTCTATGTTTTTTTAAGGCTATGTGAATTTGAGTTGTGGGTAACATCCTCATCCACCCTCAACAATATAAAATGGCAAATCAAAGATGTCACTATCATGAAAGATATATACCCATTTGTAATGGATGATGCATGTTATGTATATCTAACCACTACCTAAATCTGGGTTTGGTGTAAAATATAAGTCTCCTGACATAGGGAATGACCTAAACTACCCTGCCATTGCCACTCACCATCACTTCCTAGTGCACATTGTACTCTTTCACAGGTTACATGTTATTTATGGCTTTACATTTTCTTACACGGGTTTGAGTTTTGTGTTTTCTTATGTTTTTAACCCTTGTTTAATTCCTCTAGATGTTAATATTTTTGTAGCATGGACATTTGTCAGTGTAAGCTATATGGGATAAGTGTTAACCATATGTCACTATAGAGAAAGATTCTTATCTTGTAAATGGTAACATATCCATCATTGATAATATTATATTGAATTACTATATTACATTTAATATTATATTTTTATATGGGCCCCCTATTGTAATATACCACCTAAAATACCTTGTCAATGGCCCTCATCATCATTGCCCAATGCACATTGATTTTTTTCACAACTTGCATGTTATTTATTACCTTACCCTTTATTCTATGGATTTGTGTTTGGTGTTTCTTTATATTATTAAGCACATACTAAAAGTGGGTAATCCTCATTAGGTCATGAAAGGTTTATAGGGTACAATGGCACAATGTACATGGATGCATTTTTAGAGTTTACGCTTGTGACTTGTAAGTTTGTGCCATTTGAATTCCTAATATGGAATTGATTTAGACCTTTACACTATATGATATACAACATTAAACTATGATCACAATATACAATCTTGATTTTTTTGGTCCATTTTTCATTTTTAAAACTTTATATGTTTAATATATTATAATACATACAATACATTTATTTTATGGATAACTTAGTTTTAAATATTTATATTATATTTTTTAATTTATAAACTACTTTTAATTTTAAATTATTAATAATTACACATTTTTTTAATTATGAAATTATTAATAAATTAAATTTTAAACTAGTTTTGAAATTAAAAAACATAAGATAATTATTTAAAACTTAAGAGACCCATGTAATAATATTGTCCCAAGTCCATTGTGAATCCACTCAAAATGCACTTCCTCAAGGTGGCTTATTATTTTTATTTGTTTTAAGTTGTCACAAAAAACATAAATCATATGTGGATCATGTGTAATGGATTTTGGCATTACTATTAAAATTAAGTGATTTCCTGTATTGAGATCATTTTGCATTGGTTGTAAATATATCTTGAAGTTCTTCTATGTACCCTCTATGTCACTTTTGTGTCACTCTCTATTTCTTACCTATAATTTTATGTTTTTTGTATTGTTGTTATAGTAGGTGGCTTCAATATCAACTGAAATACCATCATCAGTGAAATTCAAAAGGATGATAAGTCACATAATTTCTTGTGTAGAAGAATTACTTGAAAATAACACAAGCTTGATGGTATTACTATAGAATAGGCCAAGTTTATAAGGTAGTGCGCCATGAAATGTTTCTTTCTACAACTTACACATGTCATCTTTTGGATTTCCATGGTTTTAGGGTATACACAAAACATCTACTAAATGGGTGTGTCCCTTATTTGAATTTAGTTACGCTAAAAACATCCTAGTATTAATTTCTACCTTATACCATTGATGTGTTAAATGGGTGTGTTCCTTATTATCTCATATGTCTTTTTTTTCTATCAAATTTACCATGTGGAATTTGGTCACTTAATTATTGGTGTATTCTCTATATTTCTGGTGAAATCTTTTGACACATATCTTTGTATTGGGCCAACTTGTGTTTTCTTTATTGTTTAAATTAGGCTAAGTGGAATGTGACACTTGGTAATTTTTGTTCAATTTATTGATTTTGGGTCTTCATCCACATCACTTTTACCTATGAGTGTCAATATATGGGCCACATTGATAAATGAAACTAATAAGATAGACTATGGGATTTCAATGTCTTGTCCCCACATTAATGACATTACATCATGATTTGAATCATACATTAGATGTGGAGTTTTGTGTTTAAATTATTTTTTGTTTATTTTTATAAAATAAACTACTTAAATACTTAAAGTAAGTTACAGGGTTTTTAAGACTACCTTTGATTGGAAAAGATCATACATGATTTATCTGGTGATGTGAGAACTCCTTTTTATCTTGGAAGGATTAGATTCACAAAATAGACAACTTAAACAAAGATAGATTGATATGATATATGAGTGGGTTGTCTAGTACAAGACTAGTTCCAAGAAGTGGTACACTTCCTGATAAGGATGTCATCCTACTATCTTAGCACTCAAGTGGATAAATATAATAAATGAAATTATAATAAAGCATTTAAAAACATAGATACAATGATAAAATTATTTCAAATTTAATTTATGTTCATTAGATGGAAACTAGTAAAGTGAATGTTCTAATAATCTTGCACAATGCCTTCTTCGACTTAAATTACTTCTAGTTGATCAACAATGGATTATAAGGTGGGGGTAACCACAATGACACAAATCCCTAGTTCAAAGGAAATGTCACTGTGGTCTAAGAAAAGAGGATGCAAAACTATGGGCAAATACTAAATAGTAATCATGTCGTGGACAACTCGAGGCAGAGTAATCTATAAGAAACCCATGTCTTTAAGAAACAATTATCTAAAATAAAAATTAGATTGATAACTAAAAAGGATTCACATGTAGATAAAATGGGATTTTAGCTGAGATTGATGTTGATATGTAGGATTGATGTCAATATGTAGGATTGATGTCGATTCAAGGAATTGATGTCAATTTTGTCAGCATGGACAAGGCTCTAAGGATAGGGATTTAAAAGATGGTTTTATGATATTTTAGGATGGTTTGGGGTGTCTCTAAATGGATAAGGATATTATATAAATAATTATAGAGATAAAACTAAATATAAAACATCATAATAGGCAAACTAATTTACTAAAACTAATGAAAAACTAACTTTATAGTGCTTCCAACCTATA
>JARHVA010004529.1:292500-312500 GCA_037957365.1 Torreya grandis | reverse complement strand
GGACATTTTTCTAATAAGTTCCCTCATAAGCATAAGGATAAGGATGGTGAAGAGCATGCCGAAGCTCATGATGATGATAAAAGGTCATGTAGGTTTGATAAGATGAAGAAAATCTTTATAAGGTATGATGATAATAAAAATTTCTTCAAAAATAAAAGAAGTTTCTACACCAAGGAAGATTGCAACTCATCTAATGAGAGTGAGAGAAGTGATTCTGAGTGTGACCATGAAGATGATGGAATTTATGTATATGAATTTATCTTCATGGTTGAAGAAGCAATCTACTCAAATCAAGAATATTCCATATGGATTGGAGGTGTTGTTGGTGATTCAGATGAATAAGGAGATGATGTGGACTTTGAGGTTGAATTAATGAGTACTCTATAAGAATTGAAGATTATAAAGAATAAGAATGATGTGATGAGGTATCTTATCAAATATTATGATAATAAAATCAACTTGTTTGAATCTATATTGAGAAATAAATCCAAGGAACAAGAGGAAATAGTCAAACAAGTGGAGAGTCAACTTGAAATTATGACTGCAAGACTAGAGGCCAAAGAAGATGAATATGCAAGGTATGTAGTTAAAGTGAGTTCCTTGAAATTTGAATTGAAACAAGCATCAAATATGGTAAAATCATTTGTGAGGTTTAAAAAGAGTACCAATGACCTAGACAACATTCTAAGTAGTCAAAATATTACTAATGACAAAACATGCCTTGGTTTCAATGGAGACCAAGAGAAGAAGAATGATGTGATAAAAAAGGTTAATGATCAACCAAAGAATGAGGGTGTTGATAGATTGAATGCTAATACTATAATGAAACCTGGCATAATAAGGAATCCTTTTAATGGATATTATTATTCATGTAACCAATTTGGTCATAGATCAATGCATTATAGAAGGTCCTCTAAGAATGAATATGCATGGAACTATGAGGAAAGTTATCAGTCAAGAGGTATGGGTCATGGTATGTTTTCATCAATAGGAATAATATGTTTTAATTATCACAAGGTTGGTCATATTGTAAAATACTATAATCATGATTTCTCAAGACAAAACAAGTAATATGAGGCCCCAGAAGTATAAGAAAGAAGACAAGACAATAAATGGAAACCCAAGGAAGCTAAAGTTGATGACTAGTCTACAAGTCCAAGTGGACTATTTGCCTTGGTGGAACCTAGTCAAGATGAAAAGGAGTGCCAATAATTCTCCTTATTAATTTAGACTATGGATGAATAAGTCAAGTTAAATAAATCAAGTCAAAATGGTGTTCAAATAGATATTGTAGAAGTTAATTCAAAAGAATTATTCAAACCTAAGAGCAGAGGTGACTCCATTAGGCTTCATCATGCACTCAACTAGTAAGGAATCAACATGAAGTATGATTAATCATAAGAGGTGTTTTTATGCTCTTTGGTAACTTTAAAATTCAAGGATCAGATAATATTATGCTACAAGTGTGATCACAAGAGATAGGTCACAAAGAGTTTTCATGATGACTTGATCAAACCAAGTCACAGTTTTTAAAATTTCTTATATTGTCATGAAGACAAGGGGATCCAATCATGATCCAAGTATAGGTATGTAATCCTGATCTCTGTTAATATTTTTTTAAATGAAAAGGTGTATTATTTCAGGTCCAAGGATTAAATAAGTTGTTAAGAACATGGTCCTTTATCATTAATGTCAAAAGGGGAGAAAGTTCCTATTTGGTAAAACGATGAAGTATCAAAAAAGATTTAGCTTGAGGTAATAAGAATGATCTGATATATTAGAATGTATGTCATCAATGACAATGGGAATATTTTTGAGTTATGATTCTTTTTGTTGTATTTTAATTAGTGTTATTTTCATTGGTCTCAAAGTCAAGACAAATATCAGTTTTATCAAGATCAAAGTTGAGGTCATGCACGATAAGATGATATGTGTTAAAGAAGTCTCATGATAAGAGAAAGTTTGAAGGAAACATCTTGTCTCTCTGATGAGAGAGAATTTTAAGGCAAAATAGTAATTTATCTAAGCTATTGTCATGTTAAATTTAGGATCATGATACAAGGTAAGCTACTATTGTGTACTAGGATCTTGAGAAGCCTAGTCTAAACCTAATAAGAGGTGTTTGCATGGTAAAATCATATTAAATATTGATGATTTACATTAATAAATTCATGAGAGAGTATAAAATATGTTTAAACATGATCAAGATGCAAAAAAACCTTTAGATGAGTTGCAAGGTCAAGTCTTGAAGCTTAGGCTTAACATGGAGACTTAGTAAGAAGGCATAGGCCTGGTAGCATGTTGAGGTGATCAGCATGAGACTTATGTGATAAATGTTGATAGTGTATGATAATTATATGAGGTCATATGACATGTGGATGAGTCTTTGAAATCAGTAGAAGAGGTTTCAAGGCATGATCATGATCTAAGCATGATTGGTAGTATAAGGCCTAGTATACAAAGTGACCTATAGTTGCCTAATGAGGGGTCAAGATCATTTACAAAGGTACCAAATCTCTAGAAAAAATTAACAGAGGTGTGACAGGTTATTTTAAGTTTGTTGAAAAAGTTTGAGATCATTTATTATAGAAAAAGTATGAAAATGGTGATAAGGTCCCTGTGTGCACAAAATGGGGTGTTGTAGACCTGAGAATAAATTTCTTATTATCATTGGCATGTGAAACCTTTGAATGAGATTTTGATAAATTCATGTAATTTCGGTAAGGTACCTATATTTATTTTACTATCATTTTTTTTGGAGTTGAGGGGTAATCCTTTATGAATGATTAATAAGAAGGGAAACCACTCAAAACCCTCCTAAAACCTTCATGATGACTCAATAGGAAATACATTATTTGTTATGGATAAAAATGGTTTTATTGACCTAGTGTGATATTTGTAACATGTAAAGGACTATTCCAAGTTTATCCAAGTGGTTTTGGTTTGTCTTGATAGTGAGTAAAAGTTATAGAAAACCCCTTTTTTCTAAGAATTTTGATGTAGCAAGCAGGGTTGATCAGGTCAAAGCATGGAAATGGATGGAGGATAATGTTAAATATTTTTGGTTTATGCCCATTAAATTTTTTTTATTATGTTTCATACCTAAAATTTGCTAAAATGGTCATAAAATATGACCTATCACTAAAGAGGCCTAATAGGGAAGACAGTGAGAAAACTAGGTAAGAATACGAATGAGATTAGGGATTGGTTATAGAGGACTAGGGATGGATCCAAATACATGGGGTAATTATTAAAAACCTATTCCTAATATCACCTTAGTTTATAATTTTTGATGATGCTCATACACAAAAAAAAAAATTATCATCAAAATGGTTTGTCTAACACAGTGAAGTTTGTGTAAAGTGAAATTTTGAGATTGGTCTGTAAGACAAATATTGATATATAAAAATGAAATATATTTTTAAAATATTATAAAAGGATTTTTTAGGTTAATTTAAACCCATTTTTATATCAAAATTTTTTTTACACGTGTTCTAAAGCTTAGTTTCCATGACTATGTTTTTGGTACTACAAGCAATTTTCTGTGTGTGAGTGAAAATGATGTTACTGAGTCATTTTACACTAGGTTGAAGGATACAATGATCATGAAATTATTATATAGGTATCATAGGTTAATTTTAACACATATTTATTCATTATATACTCCTATTAAGGTATGAAAATTCAAAGGATTTTGATTGGGTTCTTAAGGCATGTGTGCAATTTTGAGTAAGCTTATGAAGTTGATCAGTTCGGGGTTTTTTGCCCTATTTGATGAATTATAATGAACATGATGTTTAACCTGAGATCATGGAGATTATATCCATGTGTTTTTTTTTGGGTTTATGTGGAATTTTTTTTTGTATGCATCATATTTTTCTAGATAGACTTTCTGGTAGTAAGAAGGCCTATTTGCGAGTACACCTAATTGGGTGGTTCAAGGAATGAAAAGAGTCAAATGGTGTTGGGGAAATAAGGTGAGATTATTAGGGTTATATTAAAGTTAAATTTGAATTTTTTCATCCATTTTTGGAGTCTCAAGTTTTTCCAAGGAGGTCTAAGTGAAACATGTGCTTAGAGAAGGCCTAATTGCATTAGGTTTCTATTAGGCCCGATGGTGGTTTTGGCCCTTAAGGGTAATTACAAACCTATGTAGTGATTTTTTCACTTGTTAAATGTGTGTATTGGTATATTTAACTTATTATCCAATTTTTTTAAGGTTATTATCTGACCAATATGGGTATGATCAAGAGTCAAGTAAAAAGATAAGGCCTAATGGGTCTATTTTGACTAGTTAGAGAATTGAGCAAGTAAGAGAAGGAAATAGAGTTTTGAAGAACATGTAAAGGGATTAAAGATCATAAAGGATTTTTTATTAATATTCTATTAAGATATAAATATGTGTCTAAATTTTTTTATTAAGGTCATTTGACCTAATTCTACCAAAGAAAAGGCCAGTTGAGCGAGAAGGCCTAATAGGCTATTTGAGAAAGAAAGAAGTGTGAGAAGAACAAAAGAAGGATGTCATATTTAGTTGAGTGAAAAATAGGTGTCAAAGGGTGATAAAAGATAAAAAGTCATTTTACACTAGGTTGAAGGATACAATGACCATGAAATTATTATATAGGTATCATAGGTTAATTTTAACACATATTTATTCATTATATACTCCTATTAAGGTATGAAAATTCAAAGGATTTTGATTGGGTTCTTAAGGCATGTGTGCAATTTTGAGTAAGCTTATGAAGTTGATTAATTTGGGGGTTTTTTGACCTATTTGATGAATTATAATGAACATGATGTTTAACATGAGGTCATGGAGATTATATCCATGTTTTTTTTTTTGGTTTATGTGGAGTTTTTTTTTGTATGCATCATATTTTATATATAGACTTTCTAGTAGTAAGAAGGCCTATTTGCGAGTACACCTAATTAGGTGGTTCAAGGAATGAAAATAGTCAAATGGTGTTGGGGAAATAAGGTGAGATTATTATGGTTATATTAAAGTTCAATTTGTAGTTTTTCATCCATTTTTGGAGTCTCAAGTTTTTCCAAGGAGGTCTAAGTGAAACATGTGCTTAGAGAAGGCCTAATTGCATTAGGTTTCTATTAGGCCCGATGGTGGTTTTGGCCCTTAAGGGTAATGACAAACCTATGCAGTGATTGTTTCACTTATTAAATGTCTGTATTGGTATATTTAACTTATTATCCAACTTTTTTAAGGTTATTATCTGAATAATATGGGTATGATCAAGAGTCAAGTAAAAAGATAAGGCCTAATGGGCCTATTTTGACTAGTTAGAGAATTGAGCAAGTAAGAGAAGGAAATAGAGTTTTGAAGAACATGCAAAGGGATTAAAGATCATAAAGGATTTTTTATTAATATTCTATTAAGATATAAATATATGTCTAAATTTTTTTATTAAGGTCATTTGACCTAATTCTACCAAAGAAAAGGCCAGTTGAGCGAGAAGGCCTAATAGGCTATTTGAGAAAGAAAAAAGTGTGAGAAGAACAAAAGAAGGATGTCATATTTAGTTGAGTGAGAAATAGGTGTCAAAGGGTGATAAAAGATACAAAGTCATTTTACACTAGGTTGAAGGATACAATGACCATGAAATTATTATATAGGTATCATAGGTTAATTTTAACACATATTTATTCATTATATACTCCTATTAAGGTATGAAAATTCAAAGGATTTTGATTGGGTTCTTAAGGCATGTGTGCAATTTTGAGTAAGCTTATGAAGTTGATTAATTTGGGGGTTTTTTGACCTATTTGATGAATTATAATGAACATGATGTTTAACATGAGGTCATGGAGATTATATCCATGTTTTTTTTTTTGGTTTATGTGGAGTTTTTTTTTGTATGCATCATATTTTATATATAGACTTTCTAGTAGTAAGAAGGCCTATTTGCGAGTACACCTAATTAGGTGGTTCAAGGAATGAAAATAGTCAAATGGTGTTGGGGAAATAAGGTGAGATTATTATGGTTATATTAAAGTTCAATTTGTAGTTTTTCATCCATTTTTGGAGTCTCAAGTTTTTCCAAGGAGGTCTAAGTGAAACATGTGCTTAGAGAAGGCCTAATTGCATTAGGTTTCTATTAGGCCCGATGGTGGTTTTGGCCCTTAAGGGTAATGACAAACCTATGCAGTGATTGTTTCACTTATTAAATGTCTGTATTGGTATATTTAACTTATTATCCAACTTTTTTAAGGTTATTATCTGAATAATATGGGTATGATCAAGAGTCAAGTAAAAAGATAAGGCCTAATGGGCCTATTTTGACTAGTTAGAGAATTGAGCAAGTAAGAGAAGGAAATAGAGTTTTGAAGAACATGTAAAGGGATTAAAGATCATAAAGGATTTTTTATTAATATTCTATTAAGATATAAATATATGTCTAAATTTTTTTAGTAAGGTCATTTGACCTAATTCTACCAAAGAAAAGGCCAGTTGAGCGAGAAGGCCTAATAGGCTATTTGAGAAAGAAAGAAGTGTGAGAAGAACAAATTAAGGATGTCATATTTAGTTGAGTGAGAAATAGGTGTCCAATGGTGATAAAATATACAAGGAATTTGATTTGGTGATTGGTTAACTAGGGGATTGGATCTTCCTTTTAGGTTGAAGCTTGCTAAAGGACTAGTGGAGTTGGTGCTCCTTGTGGGGTTGGTGCCTCAATAAAAATTTGAACCATTGATTATAAGATAGTATTCCAAGTGGTGTTTAATTGTGTTTTACTCCCATATAGGTTTTCATATATATATATATATATATATATATATATATATATATATATATATATATATATATATATATATATATATATATATATATATATATATATAATGTTATTATGTTGTTTGCTTTCATAAATTCTTGTGTATGCATTGATTGATATATGTGAGTGAATGAATTATTCATGAATTTTAAGTGAAATTAGAGGACTATTTTAAGACAATTTTTTCACCTATCCTCTTATTAGTTATATTTACAACATGGACCAAGGTTCCTATGGTTAAATCAACCTTGATTCTATAAAATCAATGTCGATCATTGGGATTGGCAATGATTATTGGCTAAACTTACCAAAGATGTTGAAATAATCTAATCATGAAGTTAAACTAAGCCCTAAGTTGTTTACATGAATTTGGGATAACGAGGGGTTTGTTGAAGGTTAAAACAATCTATCTTTATTATTATTTGGGTGGATTTATTTAGATTTAACTTTAGGTAATTAGTTAAAGTAATTTACTTAAGTGAAAGTAATTAATAAAACTTAATTATTCAAGGTAAATATTAAAATGGTAATTAGATATTTACATGGTGAGAAAAATGGATGAACAAGAAATGGGACCTAAGACCTAGACTAGGACAAATATCATTGTGTGAAATCCTAGTGCCTACATTTGCCCCTTTTTGTTAAGTGGTTTGTAATCACCTATATCAAGATAAAAACTAAGAGAATTCTAATGCCCGAGGTTTATATTAGGAGGTATCACCCCTCAAACTAAGAGCCAAGGATAGATGATGAGGTAGTGATAGGTTTGAAAATGAGGTGGTAATGGATATGGTAAATATAAAATAAGCATCAAAGACACAAGGATAACAATAAAGTACAATGATGCACTAACAAGATATAAGATATCCAAACAAGATTTCCCCAAGGCAAACAAGTAATAGTCGCCATAACTATAAACAAGTCGGATAAATCAAAGGAAATTGAGAGGACAAAGACTAAGATGGGCTAACCAAATCATTTGATGTGCTTGTTACATGTACGCTACCTAGATATAGTTTTTCTTAAGATGAGGTACACTTTTAGGATCCTTAGGGGATAGACACTGAAATGAGTGTAGACCTCTCAAATACTATGAGACTAAAAGCGGGTCTATTTTCACTAGCTAATAATGATGGGTAACAAGTAATGGGATAATTTTAACAAAAGAAAACTTGGGTGGCCTTGAGTCAAGACTAAAAGGAAGCAAATTTTTTGTTAGTGCAAAAAGCAAGCTAAATGGATCCGATCGACATTGATCCATAGGATCAATGTTGATTCCATATAAATAATACCGATCATAATAGAATTGACATTGATCCATATTAGATATAAATAGTATGGATAATGTGTTAGGAACTTATTTGTAATTGATAACATGAGAGTGAGAGCCAAAAAACTTGACAGCTATCTACACATCAGAACTAACTATAAATGATGGAGGTGAGCATAAGTGTATAGAGGAGGAAACAATGATCTTATGATGAGGTAGGTATTGATGTTTTTCCAAGTTTTTGAATTCTTTGAATTTTTACATTTTTTTAGATTTTCTTGAATTTTTGAGAATTTCTTAAAATAATAAGGATTTTTATAAAGTTTGCAAAGTTTTCATTGAATTACTTTAGGATTTTTAAATTGTTTAGGATATTTTTTATTTTAGTTAGATTATTGAGACATCCATGCATATGATGGGTAGATGTGCAAGGATCAAGGTCAATCTTTAAATATCTACATCAGTCACCTACTGATTATCATCGATCACCACATAATTGTAAATGATCTTGAAGGATCGATATTGATCATTCAAGATTGATGAAAATTGAGGTTAAGATATAAACAAGGTCAAAAAACTTAGGAGCATAGAAAATAAATAACACTAAGGTTGAATTACACTTACATGCATGAATTTAACTTACGATGCAAGACCAAGTTATACCATTTTTAGAGTAGTTACATGATCAAATGGATGATGGTGACTGGGGGCATATGGAGGCTATCGATCTGGGAGGTGTGCACAAAGATGTGGGGCTACTAGTAGCATTATTGGAGTGATGGGATGTAGCCACAAGGACTTTATGCCACAAGGAATTTATGGATATTGACAAAAGATATTACCATGATGGTGAAGGATATCTACTGCATACTATAATTTTTAGTAGAGGTTACAATGATAGTACCAGTTTATGAGAGGGGATGTGCAGTGGTGCTAGCATAATTATATAGAGAGGATGCACTAGACATCACTTTCACTACTATGGGTTTTATGTTTGAGGGGCTTTTGACACTTAGATTTGTACCCTTTAGGAGATACCTATCTCTCATCATCCAAGTGGCACAATGGAGACATCTCTCTTGTTGTGGGTAATAATTTTGTTGAGATAAATCTCTAGTAGGGCTAGTTCCCTTGATGCATTCTTTGAAGCACTCTCTAAATTATCAAATTGTGTATGAAAAGGGTTATGAAAACAAATAAGAAAATGAAAAGGTGATGCACCAATATTTTATGTACTCCTATATTACTGAGTAATGCTACTTAAAGACCAACAAAGTTTCTCTCACACAAGACTAACAATTCCACATGCATTCTCACATCAATGTTTCATATGTTAGATTTAAGAAGGTATTTAATACTTAAGAGAGAAATGAATGATTCCATGATGGAATAAAGTCATGAAATAATCTTAATACATCTATACACTTAGAAAATAATGCTAAAAAAGACTTGTAACAACACTTTTTTTGTACATTTGGTAGATAATCAAAGATAACATGCTAGAAAAGAAGATACTTTACTAGACAAGACCAACAAGATTTAAATAAATACTTAGTAGTAAAACATGTGAGTGAAAAAATAACTTGTCTTATTTCTTCAAGAATCCTTCAAGTATAAATTTGGCTAGATTTTCCCCAATAACCAATAGAGGCTACCCAAAAAAAGCCAAAAGAGTGCACATTTATAGCCATTTGAGAGAGAGATAAAGGAAAGAAGCCCAAATATTACTTGGACATGTGTCAACCTAAGAAAATTAGTTAAAAATTCATGAATAAGATATGTGAGGTGATCCATGAAGTGTTAGGAGGTCCAAATGTCCAAACAAGTCATGATAATTGTGAAAAGTGGCAGAAAACCTTCAAACTTGGCATAGAAAACTACCTTCATAATTTACATATATTTGAACATCCCAATACTAACTATAAATAGGTATGGTGATTAGGATAAGATGGAATTTCTTCAATCATGAAATTCCATGCATTAGTTCTGATCCTACTCATTTGAAAACTCTTGGAAAAGAGCTTGAAACTCTCTATTTTCTATCACCCCTACACTTGGCCCTGAAGAATCTTCAGTTTATCATGAAAATACATGGGAGAGGGTGAATGAAACTTTGAAAAATTATCCATGGCCTCAAATATCTTAATTTCACCTTAAAAGGACATTCAATAGAGGTTTTCACACTTTTCACCCTTGTGTGCATCATGCCAGTTTTGACTGGCTAAAATTAGATCTTTAGTTTGGAAAATTATAGAATTTTTTATAGAATTATATGACCATATGGAGTTATAATAGTTCCTTATATTCACATAAAAGTTTATTTCACCTTTTGAAACATCATAGACCCTACAAAACACCAAAAAATGGTGAAAAACACCCTATTTTGCATATTGTTCCTATAATTTCATACATATCATTCACGTGTGTGAGATACCTATATAATCCTCTATATTTATTAGTAAGTTTCATGGCACTTACATTGAATCTATATGATCCAATTGCAAGCTTTCTCTAGTCAGGTCCTTATGAGGGTTTATAACGGTTTTAAAGAGGTTTTTAGTCTTAAATTTCATTCATAAAGTTGGAACATTTTAAATAATTGATAATTACACTTATTTCTTAATATGTACCCTCTCCATCATACCTAAACAACTCAGACTACCATATAAAGGATTATGAGAGATATGAGCATCTCAAGTTAGCTATTTGGGTCCTTCCTATGTGTTTTATGAGGTCTAAGCACCTTTACACAAAGAGAATGGCCTTTTGATGGTTTTATTTTAAAAATAGGGGTATATAAACCTATTTATATATCTTATACGCATGTTTAAAACCATTATAAATATCATCCTTTGTTCAAATTATAAATGGTCCACAATTTCTCTAAGCTTAAGGCTTGTTTCCACCATTTTGCCTATAACCAAAGCCTCAAAATGACCCTTTGATGTTTTTACATGAATATATATAGTTTTAATACTTTATTTACATCCTAATTAACATAATTCAAGTCATTATAAAGCTTTTCAAATGATAAAACTAAAAATGACCCCCTATTTGGAGCTACATTTATATGTTGTCTTACTAGGTCTGCCTATAGACCTCCTTACCTAGACCATCTTGTTTGTCCTAAAATATTATAAAAAGGTTCCCTATGTTTATTAATGTGTTACAGCTCCCCAAATCTTTTTTTAGGCTTTCCTTGACTTCTGGTGCATGATTCATCTTTGTTTCATAAACCTGTAGTCTTTCTTGCCTAGACCAAGTGACCTACCTCTGAGACAAAACAAATTAATATTACCCTATTAATTATGGAAAATTTAGAATATATAGAGTTTTATAAGGTAATAATGATGTTATTTACTAAATTTCAAGGTTAGACTCCCTCATTTAGGTACCTAACTAACTCAATCTTCTCAAAAAAGTGCTAAAAACCCTATTTTCTTACATTTTTGCCCAAACCTCCTTATAAATGATCCTTTCAAACCAATTTCATGATCATAATATATTTATAAATTATATAAACCTTCATTTAATTCTCATTGAGCCTTATAATCCATCCAAATCCTTTCTTCTTAGTGAATTCCTCATGTTTACCCATTGAACCAAGGGATTCCTAGCTTGTTTATACGGACTGAGCTCATTTTGCCAAGGTAGAGAGGTGTTTGGGAATATTTAAGGTGTATTAGACATTAAATTACATTAATTTTATCATATTTAATCATATTAAAATTCTTGTAACCTTCCTTTCCCCCTTAGGTAGTCTACATCTCATCTTGCTCCTTCAAAGTTAAAACCCTGCCTTGATTGTAACAGTGAACTGGGATGTTTTTCTTGTAGGTGTCTTATTGAAAAACTTATAAAGATATTAAATAAATTATATAGTATCATTTAATTTCTTCTCATGGTTAATTTTATCCCATTCTCTTGATTCTTGAGTAATACTAGCACCTTCAAAGGTTCAAATTGCTCATTGCCTTCTATAGCCTCCTTGACTTGGCTGTAGGTCACTCATAGGTTTAATCAAGGTAATATGGTGAATAAGACCTTATTAATTTCCTATTTAAATGTACCAACCTGATTTAACAACTTTTAATCCATATTATATATCTAAAACCAGCATAGTCCATGCTCAGTCCTTGACTCCACTGGTTTGACTTCTATCTTAGTCTGTATAGAGGATATAGGTGCACTTGGGGTACTTGATACTTATTTGGAGGTAAAGTTTCTTGATGAAGGTTCATATATATTTAAAAAAATTCACTCTAAGTTACCTTTAAATCTCAAATTCAATTTCAAAACATCAGTTGTTGACCACTGCCTGATAACCCTGTTGTAACTGCAAAATTTACCCTATGTACAAACAAGGTGTGGGCCTAGGAGGTCAGTACATCAAAGTATAATTTATCCCATGAAATATTAGATTATAATTATCATTTAGACCATTTTTAATTTTTACACATTGATTTAATAGTCTAGGACTCTCAATTATGAATTTCAAGGTCACTTTCCTTCAATATCCTGTAGATTTCACTATCAAGCTCTAGTGATTTTTTGGACAACTTTCAACCTCTAGAGGACCTCTCTACCTTTATCCTTTTATTTAAAAAAAAATTTAGTTCATTTTCCATTATAGGTACAAAAATACTAAACCTTAAAAGGTCATTAAAATATCCTTCAACCATATTATATGATGCTTACAAGAATAAGAGGTTCTTTGTTTAGTACTTTTAGAGTAGATAGTCCTAAACATAGTCTTCACTTTCTATACATAGTTTTACACCTTACCTTTCCATAGTTATACCCTAATGTTCATTTTAAAAACCTTATTTTCATACAAATATCTTCCAAAAAGTCAAGTTACCTCATTTTTCCATATATGTTATGATAGGTATCTTGTTCAACCACCTGTAGGTGTGCATTGACATGCTCTATACAGGCATGATATGAAGTTGACAAGATTATGTCAAGGAAGATCCTTAAAAACAATTCAATATAATTGATCAAAATTTAAGACATGTTTTCCATAAAAACACACATGTAACTAGCTTCAACACAAAAACTTCTAACGTAGAAGACACTTACATATACATATGTTGACTATCAAGGGCTGACAACAAGGAGAAACACAATTTTTTGGTGTTATTTTGACATGTCAAAGGTTTAAAACTTGCTCCAGTATCTCCAAATACATATTCATGGGTTAAAACATCTGAAACAACCTTCATGTTTTCATTCTAATGTAGAAAACACTCCCTTAAGATACTTGTAGGTGTATGAAGAGCTAATAGTTTGCAAACCAACCAAGCCTAAAATAGGTTTTTTTGAAATTTTATGATCCTTATGATATAATGGTGATGCAACATCTATGGAGAGGTCATTATAAACATGTGAAAACATCAAACTCATCAAAACCAAACACAAGAATAAAAAATTAGCTCAAAAAGAGACCCCTCACAGTTGTAAATACATAAAAAGCTGCTTAGAGTCTAAGTTATTGTTCATAAAGGAGGAGGCACCAAAATTAAACTTATTACTATGGATTTGAATTAAACTCAGATACCTTTCATCCCCTATAACCACTCTTCCAAACTCCATTTTTATGACCCATACCAAGTGTTTGAAGCTGCCCCTTTTTTGGTTACAAAGACAAGAAGGAAAAGAAGCAAGAATCAATTTTTTTATGCATTCTCTATAAATCAAACATGAAAATGACTATTGGGAGGTGTAGATGCACATAACTAATGTTTGCACCTGAAAGTGAGATCATCCATTTCATACAAGTGCCCAAAAGGCCCTAAAAATAAGGGGAAATTGCCTTTCTTTGAATCATAACTAATTTTTGGACTGTCATATGACTATTTTTGACATTATCTGATCTCCCCATGTTGAACTATAGTCTGATGACAAGTTTTCCTCCTTGGCCCATCTATACAAGTCCTTTATTTTGCTAAAAAGGGGGTCCCAAAGGCATATTTGACATATGAAATATGGTAAAGATAAATAAATGACTTAGAGTCATCTTAAAACATATCCAAACCCATATTAATAATTATGCAACATAATTTAGACCTTTGACCAATTTTGACCCTATTTGATTAGGGTTGACTTTCATTGACTTAACTAGTACAAGGGGACTAGACTTAGACCATGGCTATACTAGGGACAAGTAAAACATTTAGACCAATATGAGACCCCTAAATGACATGAATAAACTTCTAAAAAGTTTAGAAATGTAGGGGTTGATTCAAATTTGACTAAAGGTCAAAAATTTTCAACACTTTTAACAACTCTTAGGTGTAACATGATTTCCTATGTTAGGGACTAATATCCTTATCCAACCAAGGGCCAATCGAGTTAATGGATTCTTGAAGATGACTAGCAAGGACATGCCAAAGTAAAACACAAGAAAACACACCACACCAACAACAACAAGACCAAACAAAGATAACACAAAACAAGACAAAAGATAGACTCACACTTGTGCATAAGTACTTATGGAACACAAGGTAAATAAGAAACTATGTTGAAAGGAAGAGGAGAACCTTAGTAGCAATGTTTGAGATGTATCCCATTGACTAGGATATGAAGCTCCTCTCCATCCAACCTTGAGAGTTGGAAAGCATTGTGTGATCACATATGGTCCACTCCACAAAGCATCAAACTTTTTGTTTTTTTCTAGTTTTGTCCCTATCTTCATCCCATTTTAGGATAATGTCTCCTTCCTTTAAACTCCAAGGCATGGATTTATTGTAAAAGTACCTCTTTTTTTGCTCTTGGTGAGTGGTCATAGTTTGTATAGCTTGATCTCTTATCTCCTCAACCTCCATTAACTCACATAGCTTGAATTTAATGCTCTCATTCTCCATCAATTGTAGCTGATAGGTAAGGTCCAAATCTGGTAACTCAAGTGAAATAGGTAGTCTAGCCTCCCTTCCATAAACAAGTGTGTATGGTGAGTTTCTAATTGCTCTCTTTGGAGTGATCTTATTATCCCAAAGGGATGTCTTCAACTTGGAAGGCTAAGTCCTTTGATTCTCCTCCATTATCCTCTTTATGATCCTGATTAGATTCTTTTTTATGGACTTAGCTAGTCCATTCCCTTAGGGATAATAGTTGGAAGAGGTGTTAAGATAGATGTCATGCTTCAAAGCCCATTCACTTATCCTTGCTCCTAGAAAATCTAATGCATTATATGAGATTATTATTGAAGGATATCCAAACCTTGTTACTATACCTTCATAGAAGTCTAAGAATAAATTTTCATTTAATTCCTTAAGGGATACAACCTCTACCCATCTTGTAAAGTAATCAGTAGAAGTCAACACCCACTTGTGACCAACACTAGAAGGTAGATTGATTAGGCCTATGAAATCCAAACCCATTGCATGAAGTGTTATTCAAATTGGATTGGATGAAGAGGCAAGGGAGATATCTTTTGTTTTCCCTCAAAAAATCACACTTTTGACATTTTCTTACCCAGGCATGAGTGTCTTTAAACAAACTAGGCCAAAATTATCCAACCCTCATAATCCTAGCAGCTATGGTTCTTGGACCAAAGTGACCACTAGCTGGTCCATCATGGAATTCAAATCATAATTTTTTAACCTAATCCAAATCAAGACACATCAATACCACACCTAAACAGTCCTTCCTAAACAACACTTCATCAACTAGTACATAAGGAATGGATTTCAACCTAAAGTACCTCTTTTTAGCTCTATCAAGACCTTGTGGACACTCACCAGTTTGAAGGAAATGAATCATGTCTTATGTCTAAATCCTCATGGATGAAGTTAAAAATACCCTTTTCTCATTCAAATCCCTACTCAATATAAAGTCCTTGACACTAGGATGAGGCACAAGTATGTGAATATTGTTATTTGATAGCATGTGTCTAAACTTATTTAGGTTCCTAACAACTAAAAGCACGTATTTCTCAACATAAGTATATCTTACCTCATAGCCTTATAAACCTTGGATAAATAAGGAAATAGGTTATTCTAAATTCTCATCATTTTCTTGAGTGATCATGGTAGAGATTAAATCTTCATTCCCAAAAGTATACAAATTGATATATTTAGAAAAATTGGGACTTGCAAGAGTAGGAGCTTGGGTAATGGCTTGTTTGATCTCTTCAAAACTTTCCTTTCTCATTCTTATCCAAGTGAACACTTCATCATTCCTTATCATGGAGGTTAGAGGCTTGAATAAGCTATAAAAGTTAGGAATGAATCTCCTTATGAAATTAATTTACCAAAAAACTTTGCAAACCTTTCTTATGTTTAAGCAAAGACAATGCCAAGATGGCATTCACCCTTTCAAAATCAATAGATAAGCCTTTCTTGGAGACAATGTGTCCTAGGATTTTTCCTTCATAGATATAAAATACACATTTATTTGGGTTAAGAGAGATCCCAAACTCTCTACACCTTTCAAAAATCTACCTTAGATGATTTAAGTCATCATTTGCATCCTTGGAGAAAATTGTCACATCATCAAGATATACCAATACAATGTCATTGATTAGTCCTTAAAAAGCCATATCCATTACACATTGAAAAGTAGCCCCAACATTTTAAAAAATAAAAATAATCTTCCTATAGGCATATATACACCATTTAGTAGTAAAGGTTGTCTTATATTGGTCACTTTCCTTCACCAAAATCTGAATGTACCTAAAATACCCATCAAGGAGAGAAAACCTTTTAGTACCTACAAGATAAATTCCATGAAATAGAGGGGGTAATGGTAATTTAGAGACACTCTATTCAAGTCACTAAAATCAACACACAACCTGATCTCTCCATTCTTCTTTCTAATAGGGACTAAATTGGCCAACCAAGATGAATGCTTCATAGGAAAGATGAATCTAGACTCAATCAACTTAGTAAGTTCTTTATTTATGAGGGGTTCAATATTAAGATTGATTGGCCTTTGTATTTGATTTATGAGCTTATCATTTTCATCTATCTCTATGGTTTTTTGAGCTAGGCTTGGGTCGACACCCTTCAAGTCATTATACTCCTATGCAAAAACATCACTAAACGCCTTGCATAACTCAATGAAATCATGTTTCTCTTGACTAGTGCATATTTTTCCAAGTGAAAGTAACTTATCCTTAAATATTTATACCTTCTCATAGTTATATTACTTGGTATACATTCTTTACTTCTTCTTTATGTGGTCATCCTCATTGAATATTCTTTCAAGAGTCACTAGGCCTTTGGGAAGCTTGTTAGACTTTAATTGGACAATCTACCCTCCATATTACTATTTTAGTTTGGACTAATTTTTAGGAGAAAAATCAGTCTCCTCTTGTATAAAAAGAGATATTTTTTGGTCACTCTCAAACACCTACCAATTACCGACATTATCTAGTATGGAGGGCCTAAGAATCACCTTTAGATGAGGTTGGTTTTTGTCTTCCTTAATACCTGTTGGAACATCAAATTGAGCTCTAATAGATGTGCACATATCAACATGTTTATTGTATTCTATTGTAATATATGTGATGTTTAAATCCTTTAAATCTTCCAAAATATCCCAAACTCTATGATTATAGTACTTGAGCAAAGAGTTTTTAGTCAAATTTTGCCCTCTAACTTGGTTCACAACAAGCTCACTATCTCCATATAATTGTAATTCTTTAATCCCTCCTTTACTAGCCCATTCAAGGCCATGAATAAGGGCCTCATATTATACCATATTAAAATTTAATGAAAATTGAAATCTAAAAGTTGAATAGTACCTTTCTTGAGAAGGTGAAACCAACATTGCTCCACCACCTGCCCCAATCTTGCTTCTTGACCCATCAAAGAAGAGCTGCCATAAACCATTCACATATTCACTTGGATTCATTAGGTTGGGTATGAAAGAGTACTTTTAATGCATATGGAACACCTCAAGACTATATTATTTAATAAACTTGTAAGGATCGTGCTCATAATTCTCATTTCTCCATTCATTTAGGAACAAATCAGAAACTCCTTCAAGGAAAGATGATGAAGATTGGTCAATGTGAAGTTCCTATTCATCAATGATATCATAGTTAAAAATTTCCACATTAGTTTAGTATGGATCTAAGTGATATTTATGAATATTTTTTTACTCAATCTTCACCTTAGTGTCATACTTTTTCCTAAACACCATGTAGGACTAATTAGCAACCAAATATCCACCATCTTAGCTGTAAAATCTCTTGACAAACAAAGAGCAAAGTATGGAGGTAAATATACCACCACCACATAATGAGGAATATAAAAAGTGGGATAATCATGAAAGATAAAATTCAAACCTTTCACTACCCCTGAATTCTTGGCTGGTGATCCATCCAATTATAAGACTCCCTTAGTCATTGGCTCATATTTGAGGCCTAGTTTATCTCTATACATTTAGGCATAACTGAAGTAATAACTCCACTATTTATGATGTAATTATGAACAAATAAATCACCAATGATTAGATATAAATATAAATTAGGATATTTATCATTATTTTTCACTTGACCATCTATAGATTGAGCTCCATTAACTAGGACAACATTGTCATTCCTAGATGGGCTAGCTTGCTTACCCAATCCATGCAATTATTTTTGGAGTGTATATTTTTGGCCTATTTTTTAATTATATATTCATGTGAATCTTATTCATATGGTCTAAAAAATTAATTTAATAATTTTTGACCTTTGGGAGCTCCTTAGGAGCACTAGTTCTTTGTGGTGTAGCTTGAGAAGGAGGGTGAAGAGGGGTTGTCTTCACATTCTAATTTTTTTGACTTTCTTAAACTCTAGGAGATGAATTTGACACACTTACCATTGGATATGAAGTGGGGAAAAAAATTGGTCCTTTATCTCCTCTATTTTTCTCTTCAACAACCCTTTTCTTGGACCTAGTGTTAGAGGCAACACGAGTATTCATATTACTTAGATTCCCCAAGTGATTGATAACACAAAACTCTCCCTCCAAATGATTTATGAGGGTAGTATAAGATTGTATTTAAAAATTTTCCATTCCAAATTTGACTCCACCTTGGTTTCCACCTTTCATTACACTTTTCATCCCACCTTCATAACTTAAAGCTTGAGATGGTTAATTACCTCGCATAGTCATGGTTTGATCATGCATCTCATTGGCATAAGCCACTTGGTTTTGAATTTGGTCAAAGGAGGGATAACTTGGTTGATATTGAATAATGTTATTTTGAGTGGGAACAAGGGCCTTGGAAGATAAGGAAACATTAGGATTTTAACCTTGGTAGGGTCTATCTTGGGTAATTTGACCTTGCCCTTGCATATTGCTTTGAAAAGGAGGTCTATTGGTTTGCCCAAACTGATTATAGGATTGATATGGCCTATAACCTTGGGATTTTTGACTTTTGAGGGAAACCAAATCATTAGTGAAATTTTAGAGAAAACTTCTAACTTCATATATCTCATTTTGAGGATCAATAACAGGCCTTTATTGACTAGGTAAAGGAGCTAAAGTGGGTAATGTAACTTAGCTAGGGGGCTATAAATCAGGGAATAGTGGCATTGGTGGTCTAGGAGATATTTTTCCTACTTGGATAAGGAAATTATTAGCATCGATGGCTATGTCATAGGCAACATGTAATGTATTTCTAGCCATAGATTGAATCATCATGGCAATGCCACTATTAAATGCCCTTAAGTAGTACAAGAAGGCATAGTTTGGATTAGGCCTCACAAGAGATAGGATTCTATCCCATGTCTTTTGAAACTTAGTGTTAAAATACTATATCAATTCTCATGATGCCCTCTTGATAGTGGTTAGCTTCTCAGCTAGTGATAGGTGATCACTTTTCTCTTCAAACCTCTTCGATAAAAGGTCTCCTAGCTCATCCCATGTAACAATGGACTTGTGAGGTAAAGTCCCATACCAATATAAGGATTTCTCTTTGAAATATAATGCTAAAAATCTAAT
>JARHVA010004529.1:55000-287500 GCA_037957365.1 Torreya grandis | reverse complement strand
ATTTATCCATATAGGTTCCTATAGGTATCCTACTCAACCACCTATAGGTGTGCATTGACATGCTCTATATAGGAAGGATATGGAGTTGACAAGACTATGTCAAGGAAGAGCCTTAGAAACCATTCAAGAGCATTGATAAAACTTTAATACATGTTTTTTATTAAAACACACTTGTAACTAGCTTCAACACAAAAACTTCCAATGTAAAAGACACTTGCATATACATATGTTGACTGTTAATGGCTGACAATGAGGAGAAACATAATTCTTGGGTGTTGTTTTGAGATGTCAAAGGTTCAAAACTTTCTATAGTGTCTAAAAATACAACTTCATGGGTTAAAACATCT
Organism: Torreya grandis; assembly: GCA_037957365.1. Taxonomy (NCBI): domain Eukaryota; kingdom Viridiplantae; phylum Streptophyta; class Pinopsida; order Cupressales; family Taxaceae; genus Torreya; species Torreya grandis. The sequence goes on along the minus strand of JARHVA010004529.1, from coordinate 287,153 downwards.
GAAATAACCTTCATGTTTTCATTCCAATGTAGAAAACACTCCCTTAAGATACCTACAGGTGTATAAAGAGCTGGCAGTTTGCAAACCAGCCAAGCCTAGAATAGGCTCTTTTGACATTTGATGATCCTTATGCTATAATGGTGATGAATAATATATGTATAGGTCATTATGAACAAGTGAAACAATCAAACCCATCAAAACCAAACACAAGAATAAAAAAATAGCTCAAAAGTAGAACCCTCTCAGTTGTAAATGCATAAAAAACTACCAGGAGTCTAAGTAATTTTTAATAAAGGAGGAAGAACCAAAATGAAACTTCTTACTATAGATTTGAATTACACTTAGAGACCTTTCATCCCTTAGAAGCACTCTTCCCAACTCCAATTGTATGGCCCATATCTAGTGTTTGAAGCTACCCCATTTTCGCTTGCAAAGACAAGAAGGAAGGAAAAGAAGCAAGAATCAATTTTTTTTTATGAATTATCTTCAAAACAAATCTTGAAATGATTTTTGGGAGGTGAAGAGGCACATAACTAATGTTTTCACCTGAAATTGAGATCATCCATTCTATACAAGTGCCTAAAAGTCCTTAAAAATAAGGGGAAACTGCCTTTCTTTGAATCATTCTCTGACCTCCCCACATTGAAATATAGTTTGATGACAAGTTTTCTCCCTTAGCCCATCCGTATAAATCCTTTATTTTGCTAAAAACGGGGTCCCAAAGGCATATTTGACATATGAAACATGGTAAGGATAAATAAATGACTTAGAGACATCTTAAAACATATCCAAAACCATATTAGTACTTATCCAACACAATTTAGACCTTTGACTAGGTTTGACCCTATTTGACTATGGTTGAATTTTATTGACTTGACTAGTACAAGGGGGCTAAACTTAAACCAAGGTTAGACTAGGGATAAGTAAAACATTTAGACCAATATGAGACCCCTATAGGACATGAAGAAACTTATAAACTTTTTATAAATTTAGGGGTTGACTCAAATTTGACCAAAGGTCTAGTTTGGTCAATAAGGGCTATATGAGGAGGACATCAAGGGAGATTGGTGATGACTATGATGATGATAGTCATCTCCTATTATGCAATATCAAATGCATGGGGAAGTATATTTTCATAAAGTTTGATAGGTGTAGTAGTGGATATATGGGATCATTTCAAAATATTTGTGTGGGCTCCTCTTTTAGCATAGGTATATAGGGAGTTGTGGGGCTTGATGACATAATGATAATTTAGACTAGATGTTACCTTTGTTTTAAAGTGTTGGGCATACAAGCATATTAGGGTAGTGCTCCCACTTGACACTCTATGGGCCTAATGGAATTAGATATCATACAATGTGGGCTTCCTTTGGTGGAAGAAAGATATTGTCTGACCTTACACAGATGGAGCTATGCAAGACATGACATACTATTAGTGGGTGTTGAAGGGCTTACAGGCGGGAGATGTAATTTGAAGGCCATATCTAGGGTTTCTAGCATGGATACGAGTGGAGAGGGAGATATCAAGGAGATAAATATATAGGTGGTTATGAGGGCAAAGAGTGGAACACCTAGATTACTTCTAGTTTGAGAGGGTGCAGAGATAGTTTGGGTTGATTTAGGGTGTTTTAGATGCACCTTAGCTATATAATAGGGATGACACAGAGACTGGGTTATCAGTGGCCCATTATATTGAGCCATAGTCAAGGCCAAAGGAGGAGCCAATAATTACATATGTGGATGATTTAGGAGTGACTTTGGCACATTCATTATGGTGGTCAAATTAGTTGGGAGTGAGGTAGGAAAGGGTATTACAACCTCGATGGGATGGGGGTGATGTGGAGATGGAGGAGGCTTGGGAGGAGGATCCAAAAGAGGATGAATTAGAGATAGATATTTAGGGTATTATTGTAGAGTGCAATACACTGAGGGTAGAGCAAAATACATTATAAGACCAAGTGACCATACTATAGGCAAACTTGGTAGAGGTACAGAGGAGCCATGATAGCTTACAGGTTTAGCTAGAGGTATTATAGGGGGTCATATTTAGTTAGTGTGATATCATGATATATATAGGGCAAAGAGGGATATTCTAAGGGGAGGGGCTATGGTGGTGGTAAGTTAGAGAGGTATAGGAGGAGTAGGGCCTAACATAGGATAGGGAGGGCTAATGAGCCTGAATAGGTACTAAGACATCATTTTAGAGATTTGATATTATGAGAGGATTGTGATAGAATAGCTACCAAAGGTATATTTATATACAACCTATGTTTTAATAGAGGCGAGAGCATTCTAATAGTCATAGGGTAGCACATCTAGCTTGCAGATCATGGTACAGGGGAGAGGTAGCAGGATGGAGGTGGAGGTGGAGATGAAGGAGCTATCAAAGAAGGGCCCAACATCTATTTGAGTCATATTTATTTTACATATTAACAATATTTTTTTACATTGTATCAACTATAGAGCCACTTGTATATTGTTACTGGCTAGCGAGTCATCTTGTACATTGTTATTTTGAGACATTTATGAGTTATATATATACAAATTCCAGATTTTGATCATGAGTTAGTTTTGTACATTTTTAGACTATACTAATGTGATGTGATTTATAGATTTTAGATTATGTTGTGCATTTAATTTTTCACCATGGTTATGGATTAATTATGTGATTATAATGTATATTTTAATTTTGTTATTTTTATGTTATTTTGGATGGTAATAATGGGATGGATTATAGTGATTAATGACCTTATTGTTTTGATATTATGCGATTTGATTAGATTTAGATTTTTTTAATGATTATGAAAAATTATAAAGGAAGCATCATGACTTTTTATTGGCTTGGACCTTAACCATATATGAACAACTTGTTGCATTTTCATGTGCATCCTTTGTTTACTGTTAATAATAATCTTAGACAAACCCTTTGTTAGTTAAGTTCATGACCTCTTAAAAGGGAATTAATATGGATTTTATTTTTACATGATATAGGTAAAAGCCTATGTTTATATGATTATAAGTTTCATCTCATGTTTTTAAAAATATAAGGCTAACCTTAGATTCTTTTCATGTAGACTGGTCAATGGGGGAAGCCAACAATTTTGTAGAAAGATGATCAATGTAGGAAGCTTTTTTGGGATATTTTAGATTTTTGCTTCAGGGTTTTTGTTTTTTAGAGGCATGCATTATAAAATTGATCAATGTAGGAAGTTTTCCATTATACTTGCTATTTTAGATAGCCATCCTTTGAGGGAGTGGTCTATAATTTAGGATATATACTCACACAGTTGTTCTTCAAGGGATCAATCTATGACTTTTATGCCTTTTTATGGATAGTTTTTCTCGTAGGGAACAATATATGTTATGGATAGTTGTGACTTTTATGCCTTTTTATGAATAGTTTTCCTTTGTATGCCTCATTGACTACTTTGGTTAGAATTTTAATTAGGGTTTTATTATATGCTTTAGCCTATCTGTTAGCTTACAGATAATAAGGTGAATAAAAGCTTAGCTTAATGTCAAAAGAGTCACAGAGTTTCTAGACTTGTTTATTTTTAAAATATTTTCTGTTATCTATAATTATCTTGTGAGGGACACTAAAGAGATAAATAATATTATGATTAATAAAATCAACAATATTATCTACTTTGGTCAAAATAAGGGGAGTAACCTCCATCCACTTTGTTGTCCCCAAAAAATCTCACTCATTTTTGGGACAACATATGAACAATTTTGGTCCTACAGACCAAAATCCTCTCTTCCCTTTTCAAAAATTGTTCTTTGCATTCAAATTCTCCATTCTTAAAGATTTTTAAAAAACTACAGACTTTGTAGGCCAAGTTATACGAACTCAGTTCTACAGACTTCGCAGGTTGATTTCTACGGACTCTGCAGGAAAGAAACAAGCTCTCAACACTTAGGTGATTTCAAGGTTTGTTCAATTGGTCAGTTTAATTGATAGGTTCAAGGGAGTGCCCCAAAGTTGAGTGCCCTTGCGGAGGGAAATGAACTAAGCCAAGTGCCCTTGTGGAAGTCAGTGAGCAAAAGTGAATAGGGAATTCCTTCAAAAAAGTTCCCGCGACAAAGTTGTTAAGAACCATTTCCTTCAGACAAAAAGTCTGAAGAAATTCCTTCAGACTTTTGTCTGAAGGAAATAAGCCTGAAGGCCACCCGAAAGATCTTGAAGGGTATTTAACCTCATGGGGGGATCTCACCAAAGAAAATGAATCCAACTTTCAAGACCCCAAAGGGAAAGTTCCCTCCAAGAAAGATCAGACCTCAAAGAGCAACGAAAGCTACCATGTGTCCCTTATAAAGTCAAACGGAAGTTGCCAAGTGTCATCTATTAGGACACAGTTTCTATTAAGTTTCAAAGCAGCAAAATGTGCCACAAGTCCCATTATAACTCAACAGAGCGTGACAAGTGTTTGCATCCATGTTTCAAGTTTCTAATAAGTTTTAAATCTTATTTTAATAAGCTTCTCTCAAAGTCTAATGGAAGCTGCCAAGTGTCATCTGTTGAGACCCATTATAATTCACTTCTAAATATGATGAAAGTCAACATGTGTCCTTGGTAAAACTTAGTGGAAGCTACCAAGTGTCAACATCCGTAGCTTCTTCCTTTTATTGAATAATGATTTTGGTGGGCCCCAGGTGAGTTGTTAAACTCAGCAGAGCGTGCTATGTGTCATCATTTACATGAGTCCAAATGAGTCCCAATGTTTCTATATTGTTTTTAATGCTTAGTGGAAGCTACCACATGTCATCTTCTATAGGACTCTCAAAAGGTATCTAAAGATTATATAAGATAGCAAATGCTACCACATGTCACCTGTTTCACAGTGGAAAATGCCTTGTGTCACTTGTTAAGATTAGTGGAAAGTGGCCAAAGTAAGCAGAAAAGACACTAAGGAATTGCTGAAGAAGATGATGGGCCTACAACCATCAAATTTAGGGCAACCAATTAGCAATTGGCTTTCAAATGATGATGAACCCAAAGACATCAAATTTATGGTAATGAAGTTATTATTGATCTTTGCAGGCCTAAGCGCAGACCTGAATGCTTTCAAAGGCATTCAAAGACCTTCAAGGCGAAAGGAAGAATCATCGAGAGGGAGAAACAAAAGAACCATAAAGGGGAAAAGATAGCCTGAGGGCTCAAATCATAGCAGAAAGAGGTAAAGGCCAAAATATCTATGATATAGTTATTTAAGTAGGTGGAATAGTCTACAAGGTGGATTTTTGAGCCCTTAAACATTGAAGACACAGCCTGTTTGTCCCCTTGAGAGTAAAGACAAAATGGGTAGCTGTGTAGACACTAGATGATCCAGACCCAGGAGAAGACATTTGAGATGAATTGACATGCCATAGTTAAAATAGCTACCTTATTCCAGCATGGCCCCCCTGACAAAACTAAAAATGCATTCAAGGCATTGAATACACAGCATGGGCCATTCCTTGAAACAAAACACCAAGTCTTTCTTGGCTGCTATATATTGTAATCTCTTTTATTGTTTGAAAATAGATCTCTCTAATATAGAATCAAAACTCTGCCCAAATTGAGAGGTGATTACTAAGACTTTGAGCTCAGATTGTTGATCATATTTCTTTATTTGAATGAGAAATCAAGTTACTTTCAGTCTTTGTGCTGTTATAGCTTGTGCCATTTTAGGAGATTATTCTTATGTCTATCTTCTGAATGCGTTCTTGTCTAGTTAATGAAATAAGTAGAACTAGTGGAAGTAATCAAGAAGGTGTCCTAAATCCAATTGTGGGAAGACTTTGTGCTGCCACAATTGTCTTTAGTGTGTGTTTTTTTAATCTTTTTTTGTGTAAAGGACCTTAGGATGACTTTGTGCCCTCATTGTCCTTCACATTTCACTCTTGGGTAGTGGAGGTGGAGACTTTGTGCTACACTTCACTCTGTTGGTTACTACAACCCTTTGTTACCTGTTACTTGTCACTACCTAAAATAACTCTTGCTATTTGCTACAAGACCACTTCTAAAAGAAGAGAAGTGCCTTCAGTGTTTACACCAATATTTTCTCTTTTGCCTTTGAACATCATCTCTAAAAAAAGAGAGATGGATGGTGTTATCCTACCTCTGAGTGTTATTTTCTGCATATATATATATATATATATATATATATATATATAGTATATAGCTCCACATAGTTATAAGGGAACCTCCCCTTGATGAGAGGAGAGATTTGTCCCCTTTTGATGTGGTAAACCTACACATCTGGATGACCAATCTCCCTATGTTATGGTTGAAGAGACCTATTTTGTTCATCAATTAGTTGGTGACAAAATATTCACCTAACAATTTTTGGTGACTTCGCTGGGGACACAGTAATTTTGTGTAATTTAAAACCTCAAGATTCAAATTGAAACATCACCTATGTCTTACCCATTATCATTATAGCCTTATCCATTTATTCCACTAGGGAAAAATGAGTAGTTCTAGTTCTTTCTCATTATTAATTTCCTCCCAGCTTCACGCAATAGTTTTTGGTGGCTCCACTGGGGAAGAGCATGCAGTTTGAAGTCTTAAGTTTCAAGCTGAAGCAGATCTTACTCTTTTCCATTTTTTTTATAATCTGATAGCTCCATGCTATACAAGAATCCATAAATCTCAAGGTGTTGTTGACCTTATTTTTGAGTTGGTGTAGTAGAGCAATTTTGATTTGTTTCCTCCATAACCTCACCTTCAACGAACTAGGAGTCTTCCTCCTACCAACACCAGGTCACCAATACAAGGCAAAGCTTCTTTTTCCTCTACTAGCATAGCTTTACCTATACATAATTCACCTAGATTTTTTATCCCTACTTTTGATAATCCAATCATGGTAGTTCAAGGCCCCTGGGGTAACTCTTTTAGCCCACTTAATCTAACTCCACCCCTACATGAGCTCCCATGCAGTTCAAGGAAGAATTTACCCAAATTATTTGGTGATGGGAGAGTTCATCCTAATGAACACATTGTAGCTTTCAGCATAGTCTGTAGTGTGATAGGTGTGGAGTATGAAGACATAGCATTTAGACTATTTGTAGAGACATTACAAGGTGCTACTACAGATTGGTTCTATCATCTACAGACCTAGACTGTGACTGACTGGAACACTCTCAAAGCAAAGTTTGAAGCAAGGTTCAAGCTTGTAGAAGATGCGCATGCCCTACTGGCCCAACTCACACAAATGAAGAAAGAACCTCATGAACCTATGAGGGACTTCATTGCCAAGTTCGACAAGCTGAGGAATAAGATTCCTATGATTTTCCAACTAACACCTAAGAATCTCACATGCTTTTTCATCAACTCTCAGCTGCCTATGGTAAGTTTCCTATTGAGATGTGTTGGCCACATAGACCTTGCTGTTGCTCAGGATTTGGCCACTGAGGTGAAAGATGATCTCATCTTGGTAGGGAAGATAAGAAGAGATCCTAACAAAGGCAAATCTTCTTCATCTTCCAAGAATTCATTTACAGGCACCACTGATCAAATGGTGCAAAAGTTGGCAAATGAACTGCTAGCCTTGAAAAGACAAGTGTCTCAAGGTATGTCTACTCCTCCTTATTGGGATATGCTAAGGAGGACATTTTAGAACCAGTCATATCAAGGCAATGCTATCAGAAGTCAAGGGTAACTAAATCATCTTCCTCCCCCATGGGGGAACCTTGCCATTGAAACACCTCCAACCAATTAAGCAGCTGGATATCTTGAAGTAGAATCAGATTTCTCCTTCAAGCCTAAATTAAACTCTAAAAATGATGCTGATCTCTTTGTAGCAGACCAAGAAGAATTAGCTGGCGACTCGAACATTGATTTCTTGAATTACCATGATGAACCTAAAAGTGAAGGGAAAGCAGTTGAGGGATCATATGCTATTTTCATTTGGTCCAAGAACTAGTCAACCCAGCAAGCTGATAAGGAAAGAATAGAGGAATGAACTCAACTTGCAATTTCAATTACTAAGCATGGAACCACTCTGCCCTTCCAACCAAAGGACCCGGTGACTATTAAAAAGGTGAATACCTCAAATACGCCTTCACCTCCAACTTCAAATCCACAGACCAGTCCTCCCCCTTCTAAAAACCAAAAAGATGAACTTCCATCCTCTATTCTTAGTTCATTTTAGATATTTGACATAATTGACCATGTCAAGAAAACTAAAATTCAAATGTTTGAATTTGAATTCCTACAATCCAACCCTGAGCAGTTGAATAGGTTAGTGGAATGTGTAAAGAACCAAGCCATCCCTGTAGCATTAGTTTTTCTTAAGATGACTCCCATGTCCACTCAAAATAACCTTGTCATTGTCCCTCCTCCTGCTTCTGGAAGAACTGAACCATTTTATGTCTCCCTACTGATAAATGGACATTAGCTAAATAATTGCATCATAGACTCAAGTGCATCTGACAATGTCATGCCTACCAAAGTAATTGAATCCCTTGGTCTCACACTGACCAAGACATTTGGGAGATGTTTCTCCATGGAGAACAAATAAGTGCCACTGATGGGACAAATCAAGGATGCCTAATTTGCATTTGCCACATTCCCAGATAGGAGAATCAAGATGATTATCCTGGTGGCTGATGTCCCAACATCATATGGCATCCTTCTTGGGTAGAATTTATGCAAAGATGTTGGTGGTGAATTGAGCATGGACCTATCTAAGGTGAGAATCCTAGTCAAAGGCATTATGCATAGATTGCTCCTTGAGAAGGAAGCAAAATATGTGGTCATTAAAACATTAGCACCTGAAGCTCAAATTTTGTTTGAGTCTTCAGGCATGGGTAACTACTTCTTGACCATAGAGGAGGTTCATGTGGAAACTAATGGAACCTCTAAAAATGATCATCTAGAAATTATTTTAGATGGAACAGAAGGATTGGTGGAGCACAATGCAAGCCCAAAGGAACTCTCCTTTCCAAACGAAGGAAAATCTAAGAAAGGAGTAGTTTTCAATGATGTTTGGATCTTGGAAGTCGATGGTAGCAACTCTTCTATCGGTGCTAGAGCTGAGACTATGTTGATATCTCCTTAAAGAGATATCTTTCCTTCTTCATACAAGTTGCAGTTCAACAACACCAACAACACTATCGAGTATGAAGGGAGAAAATGGTTTCTTACTAGTTTATTAGGATGAAATGCCATTTTTACTATCTCACAGTGGGTGGCATCTGAGTCACTTTAATTCTTGAAGTATCAGATAAGTTCACCTATACATATGTATATTTATATAGTCTTTAGTTCTATTTTATGCTTTTCATTTTCATTTTTTGGAGCCTTTCTTTTTGGGTAGCATGACTCCATAGCCCAATGGCATACTTCAAGGCACTGGAGATTCAAGTTTTTACTCCCCTCAATTGTCCCAAGTTTTCAACTGAAGGAAGTTCCCCAAATGGAGCCAGCTATTGTCCCCAAAAAATGTCACTAATTTTTGGGACAACATATGAACTATTTTGGTCCTACAGACCAAAATCCTCTCTTCCCTTTTCAAAAATTATTCTATGCATTCAAATTCTCCATTCTTTAAGCTTTTCAAAAAACTACAGACTCTACAGGCCAAGTTCTACAGACTCAATTCTACAGAATTTGCAGGTTGATTTCTATGAACTCTATAAGAAATAAACAAGCTCTCAACACTTAGGCAATTTCGAGGTTGGTTCAATCGATCAGTTAAATCGACAAGTTCAAGGGAGTGCCCTAAAGCTGAGTGCCCTTGCGGAGGGCAATGAACCAAGTCAAGTGCCCTTGTGGAAGGCAGCAAGCAAAAACAAATAGGGAATTCCTTCAGAAAAGTTCCCATGGCAAAGTTGTTAAGGACCATTTTATTCAGACAAAAAGTCTGAAGGAATTCCTTCAGACTTTTGTCTAAAGGAAATAAGCCTGAAGGCTGCTTAGAAGATCCTGAAGGGTAGGTACCCTCACGGGGGGCTCTCATTGAAGAAAATGAACCATATTTCAAGACCCTAAAGGGAAAGTTCTCTTTGAGAAAGATCAAACCTCAAAGAGCAGTGAAAGCTACCACATGTCCCTTATAAAGTCAAACAAAAGCTACCAAGTGTCATTTACCAAGACACAGTTTCTACTAAGTTTCAAAGTAGTGGAACACGCCACATGTCCTATTATGACTTAGCAGAGTGTAATAAGTGTTTGCATCTACATTTCAAGTTTTTAATAAATTTAAAATCTTATTTCGATAAGCTTCTCTCAAAGTCCAGTGGAAGCTACCAAATTTCATCTACCAAGACCCACTATAATTTGCTTTTAAATACGACAGAAGTCACCACGTGTCCTTGGTAAAACTTGGTGGAAGTTGCCAAGTGTCAACATCTGTAGCTTATTCCTTTTATTGAGTAATGATTGTGGTGGGCCCTAGGTGAGTTTCTAAACTCAGTGGAGCACACCATGTGTCATCATCCACGTGAGTCTAAATGAGTCCCAATGTTTCTATATTTTTTTTAAAGCTCAGCAAAAGCTGCCACATGTCATCTTCTACAGGACTCTCAAAAGGTATCTAAAGATTCTATAAGATAAGTGGATGTTGCCACGTGTCACTTGTTTCATAGTGGAAAATTCCATGTGTCACTTGTTAATATCAGTGGAAAGTGGCCAAAGCAAGTAAAAAAGACACTAAGGAATTTCCGAAGAAGATGATGGGCCCGTAGCCATCAAATTCAAGGCAACCAACTAGCCATTAGCTTTCAAATGATGATGGACTTGAAGACATCAAATTTGTGGTAATGAAGTAGCTATTGATCTTTGTAGGCCTAAGCATGAACCTGAATGCTTTCAAAGGCATTCAAAGACCTTCAGGGTGAAAGGAAGAACTATCGAGAGGGAGAACCAAAAGAACCAGAAAGGGGAAAGGATAGCTCGAGGGCTCAAATCATAGCAAAAAGAGGGAAAGGCCAAAATATCTATGTTGTAGTTATTTTAGTAGGTGGAATAGTTTGCAAGGTGGATTTTTGAGCCCTTAAACATTGAAGACATGCCCTATTTGTCCCCTTGGGAGTAAAGACAAAATGGGCAACTGCACAGACACCAGATGATCCAGACCCAGGAGAAGTCGACATGCCATAGTTAAGATATCTGCCCTATTCTAACATGCCCCCTTGACAGAATAAAAAATGCATTTAAGGCATTAAATGCACATTATGGGCCATTCCTTGAAATAAAGTGCCAAGTCTTTCTTGGCTACTATATATTATAATCTCTTTTATTGTTTGAAAAGAGATCTCTTTGATATAGAAGCAAAAATCTGCCCAAATTGAGAGGCGATTACTGAGACTTTGAGCTCAACTTGTTGATCATATTTCTTTATTTGAATGAGAAAGCAAGTTACTTTCAGACTTTGTACTGTTATAGCTTGTGCCATTTTAGGAGATTATTCTTATGCCTATCTTTTGAATGCATTCTTGTCTAGTTAATGAAATAAGCAGAACTAGTGGAAGTAATCAAGAAGGTGTCTTGAAGCCAATTGTGGGAAGACTTTGTGCTACCACAATTGTCTTTAGTGTGTGTGTTTTTAATCTATTTCTGTGTAAAGGACCTTGGGATGACTTTGTGCCCTCATTGTCCTTTGTATTTCACTCTTGGGTAGTGAAGGTGGAGACTTTGCGCTACACTTCACTCTGCTGGTTACTACACCCCTTTGTTACTTGTTACTTGTCACTACCTAAAATAACTCCTATTTTTTATTGCAAGACCACTTTTGAAAGAAGAGAAGTGCCTTCAATGTTTACACCAAGATTTTCTCCTTTGCTTGTGAACATCATCTCTGAAAAAAGAGAGATGGATGGTGTTGTCCTACCCCTGAGTGTTATTTTTTGCACATATATATATATATATATAGTATATATCTCCTCATAGTTATAAGGGAACCTCCCCTTGATGAGAGGAGATAGTTGTCCCCTTTTTATGTGGTAAACCTGCACATCTAGATGACCAATCTCTCTATGCTATGGTTGAAGAGACCTATTTTTCTCATCAGTTAGTTGGTGACAAAATATTCACCCAACACACTTAGTGAAGTATTTGGTAACAGTAATGATTAAACTATTTTATTAGGAAGATTTTGGATTAATTTGTCCTATAAGATCTAACCCCCATTGAGAAAATGGACAAAAGTCCTTAGATACTTGCAATGCATTACTAGGGATGTGTGAGATATTATCATGTTGTTGACATTTCATTCATTTCTTGAGATATTCACAATAATCCTGATTTAGAGTAGGACAATAATAATCCATTTGAAGAATTTTCTTGGCAACAACTAGACTAATTTAGTGTCCCCTACATAATATTTCATGTGTTTATTGGATTGTGAGGGTAGCCTCAAAGTTCTGAAGACATCGAAGGAGAATACCATTGAATCTTCACTTGTAGAGAACACCCCCTAGTATAAATTAATGAGTGGTTCAATATGGAAAATCACACTTAACATTCTTAGGTAAATTTGGTTCATTGCAGATAATAAGGTGAAGAATAGCTTATTTTAATGTCAAAAGAGTCATAGAGTCTCTAGACTTGTTTATTTTTAAAATATTTTCCATTATCTATAATTGTCTTTTGAGGGACACTAAAGTGACAAATAATATGATGATTAGTAAAATCAACAATATTAGCTACTTTGGTCAAAATAAGGGGAGTAACTTCCATCCACTTAGTGAAGTATTTGGTAAGAATAATGATAAAACTATGTTGTTGGGAAGATTTGGGATTAATTTGTCCTATAAGATCTAACCCCTACTAAGAAAATGGACAAAATTCCTTAGATACTTACAATGCATTACTAGGGATGTGTGAGATATTATCATGTTGTTGACATTTCATTCATTTCTTGAGATATTCACAATAATACTAATTTAGAGTAGGACAATAATAATCCATTTGAAGAATTTTCTTGGCAACAACTAGACTGATAAAGTGTCCCCCACATAATCTATCATGTGTTTATTGGATTGTGAGGGTAGAATCAAAGTTATGAAGACATCGAAGGAGAAGACCATTGAGTCCTCACTTATAGAGAACCCCCTAGTATAAATTAATGTGTGGTTCACTATGGAAAAACACACTTAACATTCTTAGGTAAATCAAGAGGGATAATACCTTTAGATAGGTAATAAAATGTATGTGAGTCCCATGGATCCAAGTAATTTTCTTCCACTTTATGGATAAAAGGTAAATTGGTTCTAGTATAATAGGGTTGGTTGATTTTGTGGATTAGCACAAAAAGATTAGATTCTTGAGGGGAGGATGGGATAAAGGAAGCTAGGAAGGCCATGGTATCCATGAACTTATTAGTTGAATGAGGAGTGGATTGGATGGCAGAGCAATTAAAAGTGGTTGATAGTTGATCTAATAACATTTTTGTCAGGATCCTACTGCCCACTAAGGGCACACTTGATTACCTTTGTATTAGCAACTAAACATAGAATTTAACTAGAATGATAAGTAACTAGAAATATGAAACAACACAGGATATGAGAGACAATACCCAATTGTATTAATACTCAATCAGAAGAAAATACAATAAAGAAGATGCCACACTTCTTCTTCCCACACCTCTAGAGATCCCACACTTCTAAGGTTCACCTGTAATTCTCCTTCAACAATTCACTCTCTCAATCACAGTCACAACAATCAACTCCAATACAGAGTTGTTGTTCACCTCCACCAGTCAGTAACAATGCTGCCAGTACACCAAGTACACAACCATACTCCAAGTAGATCTTCCCTTCTCTTGCTGCCACCTGTAAGTCAACAGACCTTACTTACCATGTAGATATCTCTACAACCTGAAGAACCCTTGTCCTTGCCTCACCAAGTCCTCATGATTCTTCAACTAGTACCTCGGTGGATCTCCTAGTAAAACTTGCACAACTTGCAACTCTCCCTGATCATACACACTCAGCACCCCTTTGGAACTAGGAGGGGCTACTCTTGCTCTCTCTTCAAGCACAATGGCTTTCTAGCAAAATTTTACAATATAGCCCATGAGTCTATTATATAGATCTCATGCATACAATAATTAGACTCGCAACTCTAAGATCAAAAATAGTCTTTACATGCAAACTACCTGTCTAAAAATAGACCAGTCTGGAACCTGCATGCAAACTGCATGCACACACAAGTTGCCGACATTGGCTCCTTCCTGACAGATGTCGACCGACTCATAACTGACGTTAGTTATTTCTACATTATAATATGACTGACGTTGGTTGATCAGACTGACGTCAGTTTCCCTACAACTTGTTCTGCAACTCAGCAACCTCAGCAACCTCAGCAACCTCCTTCCCTATTTGCATTAGTGAAGCTATTAGCTCCATAACTTAACAATCTCCCACTTGGAGATAAACAATTGCACTATACCTATATCTGTACACCATCTAATTTGTTTCCTGGCTTGTATCCCTCTTCAAGCTCAATCTTGAAGACCAACCACCACACAACCTGTGGTGCACCTCCTGTCATCTAAGTAACCTACCACATCCGAACCTACAACTCCATGTAGTGAAGACCTTGACTCTGCATAGCATGAATCCCTACTACTAGTCCCTCTTGGATACCTGAGAATCCACTTAACTATTCTCCAGTACTTCTTCCCTGAATTGGCTCCAATCTTTTTGATAACTCCCACTGCTTGGGAAAAATCAGGTCTACACCAGAACTTATGTGATTTTGAACACTATTCTAAGCTCAGCTTGAACTATCCAACCCTTGGTGTGCTTACCGATTCTACATCCTGTGTATTGAACCCCACCAACACCTTCTTCACATCAGCTCCCACTGAAGACAAAAATCTCCCTGTGATCTTCCATGTCTCTTATGCCAAAGAATTTTGTTGCTCCCAAATTCTTCATGACATACCTCTGAACTAACTTTACCTTTAGCTCAAAAACTCCCTGCATGTGTAATCCTACAACAAGCAACCACACAATAGTAATAGAATAATGTTGCAATCATCATCCAACCTGGTAAAGATAAACACAATGGTTACACTAACATTGACTGAAGCCCTGCTTTGTCATCCACCTGTCAAAACCTATACCACTGTCCTGCAGCTTCCTCAAGACCATATACCCTGGCCTTTTGTCTCACGTATCCATCCACTCTCTTCTTTAACCTGGGAATCCATTCATCTTTCAGTGCTTTCATCCCAACTAGCAACTCTACCAAATCTCCCGCTTGGTTCTCTTCTAAAGAATTCATGCCATGCTCCCACTGTTTCCTGGATTTTACCTGCATTGCCTCTTCACGTCTTCCTAGTTCTTGACCATCAATAAGCAATAAGCAAGAAGGTGAACAATGAATATGAGGTCCACTTACCCTTTCAGTCCTCCATATGGGCATTTGAGACTCCTTGACAGCTTGCTGTCTGCCCAACATATGTTCCAGTGACCGATCTCAGCCATCTCCCAATCTGCAACTGACTGACGTCGGTTCCCTGTGACTAACACTTACTACTGACATTTTTTCCCACTAATGCTAGTGTCCAATTTGCCAACATCAGTTCCTATCTGACTGACGTCGATTCTTGCTGCCTGACACCATAGACTCTGTTGATCTACACATGATCGACGTCGGTGCCTGTCTGTTTGACGTCGATTCCTTTTGACTGATGCTGGTACCTATGTTTGCCTATGAGTGATGAATTTTTACCCGCAAGCTCCTTTTGGATCAAACCCTTGTCCATATTAACACAACCCTACTCAAAATAATTCAGTCCCCTCAGCTGATCTCTATCTGTCATCTCCTCCATGAACACCAAGGCTTTCTAGTTCTTAAGTTTGTCAAAGATATCTATCTTTCGCTTCAGAACATGCATTCCCTTCTTACATATGTAACCAAGCCTACAAAGCCACATCTTTGCAATAGAAGGTGAATCAGTAATATAAGTAGATAAATAAAGGATACCTACTTTCTTACCACCGTCTAATTCAAGTACATCCGCTATGAGAGTTATTATGCATCTCTCATCACCTAACTTTCCTAAAGAAATTAGACTCATCTCCAAGACTGGTACCTGCATGACCTTCTTCAACACCCGTGTGTTATTTGTCTGCAATTTCAACTTCACTTCCCCTTTGCCAAACATTTGACAAGGTTCACCAGCTCCTAAATAAATCTCTCCAAAGTCTCCAAAGACATACCCATGAAAAGATGCTCTATTTCAGGCTGCATGGAAAGAGGCAACATAATCTATAGACCAAGATTCTACTTTATCCAGAGCATCCTGTGCAACAACACTTGCAACATCTGCTTCTACACGCTGATCTTCTACCAACCAATAATCTTCCTTTACCTGCTCTTTCTTTCCATCAATCTCACCATTCATGCTATTCAGTTTCTCCATTCGTAGCTTACTTTCTTCTGCCATTGCTATACTCCCACTCAATCTGAAACCCCTGAGAGTGACTTGTAATCAAACAATAACCTGCTCCCTGCAACCTTAGCTCTGATACCAATTTTTAGGAATCTAGAACAACAAACATGCTCTGATACCAACTGTCAGGATCCTATTGCCCACTAAGGGCACACTTGATTACCTTTGTATTAGTAACTAAACACAAAATTTAACCAATATGAAACAACACAGGATATGAGAGATAATACCCAATCGTATTAATACTCAATCAAAAGAAAATACAATAAAGAAGATGCCACACTTCTTCTTCCCACACCTCTAGAGCTCCCACACTTCTAGGGTTCACCTGTAATTCTCCTTCAACAGTTCACTCTCTCAATCACGGTCACAACAATCAACTCCAATACAGAGTTGTTGTTCACCTCCACCAGTCAATAACAACGCTGCCAGTACACCAAGTACACAACCATACTCCAAGTAGATCTTCCCTTCTCTTGCTGCCACCTGCAAGTCAACAGACCTTACTTACCATGTAGATATCTCTACACCCTGAAGAACCCTTGTCCTTGCCTCACCAAGTCCTCATGATTCTTCAACCAGTACCCCGGTGGATTTCCTAGTAGAACTTGCACAACCTGCAACTCTCCCTGATCATACACACTCAGCACCCCTTTGGAACTAGGAGGAGCTACTCTTGCTCTCTCTTCAAGCACAATGGCTTTCTAGCACTCTTTGACAATACAGCCCATGAGTCTATTATATAGATCTCATGCATACAATAATTAGACCATCAACTCTAAGACCAAAAATAGTCTTTACATGCAAATTGCCTGTCTAAAAATAGACCAGTCCAGAACCTGCATGCAAACTGCATGCACACACAGGTTGCCGATGTCAACTCCTTCTTGACTGATGTCAGCTGACTCATAATCAATGTCGATTGCTTTTGCACTATAATATGACCAACGTCAGTTGATCAGACCGACGTCGGTTGCCCTGCAACTTGTTTTGCAACTTAGCAACCTTCGCAACATCAACAACCTCCTTCCCTATTTGCATCAGTGAAGCTTTTAGCTCCACAACTTAAAAATTTTGTACTTCTGAAGGATGTCATTCTTACACTTATATGTGCTAGTAATTTGATTGATAACCAACTGAGAATATCCATAGATACAAAGCAACTTAGCCCTTAGGGTTAATGTAGTTTAAAAACCTATTATCAAGGCTTCATATTTTTACATATTATTATATTAGTCATAATATATCCTGAAGGATAAAGGCATAAGATCACCTTTGGGAGTTATCAAAGTAATTCTAATACCCCCACACTCACATTTTGATCCATTAAATATAAATTTTTTTGATAATTATGATCCACTTTGGATGTGGAAGTGATAAATTCACCTAAGAATTTGAAATTAGATTGTTGACCACCTACAAGAGGTACTTGGTTAATTGATAAACAATGATTAATATTTTAGCTAACTTATTATGAAGAAACTCTAGATCAAATTCTACTAAAATCATAAGCCACTTGGACATACACTAATTTTGGTAAGGCTTTCAATGCATAAACTTGAGGGGGTCAGTGTTCATAATTATATAGGTCTTGTGATTAAGAAGATAATGGCAACATTTAGAAGCCAAAAAAAATAAATCTAGGCATATTTTTATATATGTTTATAACATGTTTCATATTCAATGAGAGTATGACTTATGTAATACACTACTTTTTCTCTATGTTGCTCATCATGATGGGTAATCATAGCTCCCAGAGTGTGATCCATGGATGAAATATACAAGAACAAAAGTCAACCTTCCTCAAGAGGAATAAGAAATGATGGAGAGAGTAGATATTTCTTGAGAGCTTTAAAGGCTTATTGATAATTAGAATCCCAAATTAATTAGGTATCCTTCCTCAAAATTTGATGGAACGATTGATAACGGTCATATAACTAGGAGATAAAATGTCAAATAGAATTCAATTTTCTTTGTAGGATAAAAATTTGCTTAAGGTTGGATGTGGGTGGTATATCTATGATATCCCTAATTTTAACAAGATTGAATTCTATATTATAGATAGAAATGATAAAACCTAAGAGGTTACTAGTCAAAACTCCAAAAACACACTTTTTGGAGTTGAGACAGACATGAAATTAGATTAGGTGATCAAAGATTAATTTGAGAATGAAGAGATGGGATTTTTGGAGATTTGAATTATCAATAAGGTCATCCACATAATCTTTGACAATCTTGTTTATTATATCATGAAATATATAAGTCATAGCTCTTTGATAGGTGGACCCTATGTTCTTTAGGCCAAAAGGCATAACCTTATAGTAAAAGGTCCCCTAGGGGTAATAAAGGAATTCTTATGTTGATATTTTAGGGTGATAGGGATTTGATTATATTCATAAAATCCATCCATAAGTGACAACATTTTATGACTACCATCAATTCCATTAGTTGGTTAATGTTAGGAAGAGGAAAGTCATCTTTAAGACAAGTGAGTTTTATGTCTCAAAGATCAATACCAAGATAAAGACCCCCTATGGGTTTTATGATAGGCACAATATTACACATCCATTAAGGTTAATCGATTGGATAAATGAAGTTAACTAACAAAAGGTTTTGTAGCTCCTCCTTAACTAAGAATGCAATATGAAGATACACCTTCCATAGCTTTTACTTCATCGGTATAGCTTCACGGATTTTGAAAATATTATGAAAAATAAT
Source organism: Torreya grandis (assembly GCA_037957365.1). Classification (NCBI taxonomy): domain Eukaryota; kingdom Viridiplantae; phylum Streptophyta; class Pinopsida; order Cupressales; family Taxaceae; genus Torreya; species Torreya grandis. The sequence continues at coordinate 268,044 of JARHVA010004529.1, read as the reverse complement.
AGTAAGGTCTATACCTAGCATGTCACTATACGACCAAGTGAAATCCTCACTATGGTTTGTAAAAAAGGTATTGAGTTCTTGATGCTCTTGATGGTCTAGAGATTTACTGACCTTAACAATACACAAGTCATCTTAAGACCCTATGTTAATGTTGATGGTAGATTTATTGAGTAAACTAGACATTTCGATTGGTAGGGAATTATGTAAGTGAAAGTTTTTTATTCCTAAGTAAGTCAGGATAGACTCATCATCTTAACACTAAAAATTTGGGATGGTAGGAGAATCTTCTATTACCATGTTAGGATAGGTGAGGGGGATGGATTTAGTTTTTCCATTGATATAATAGGTGCGAGGTTATAGGGTGATCTTATTGACTAAATTTTTTTTGAGGGGATGGATATGATATCATCTATTTTAGGGAAAATGTTAGAGGAAGACACTATAACATTCTCTCTGAGATCAGATATAGAGGTGTTTTAAGGAATATCTTTAGGAGTTTTGTTAAATCCCAGAACATGTTTTTCATGTGGTATCATAAAATATCCTAATGTAATGTCATGTGGTCATTGATCATAACATCCCATACTGAATCCCTTCCAAGTGCATCATTGTAAATACATATGAGTAAAGGTCAATTTGTCCAGGAATGAGAAGTTCAAGGAAAATGGTTTGGCTTAGGATAGTATATCCAAATACAAGGATGATCGATTGATCCCTCCATATACCAAATGAGTTTGTAAAAAAGGTGGGATGAAATTGACATCCCTGAGGTTAGGATAGTAATCGCATTGTTTATCAAGACACCCATACTCTTGAGGAGTAGGAAGGGAGTTAAGTGCTAGTAACTAGTAATCTCCTATTATGGAGTCCAAAGGAGTCTCAGGTATTGATGATGAAGGGATTATAAAACTAGTTGATGATTCATTAGATGATGTTGATGTGGTCACACATTTTAGAGGGAGTAAAATTCCATTAGGTTAAAAGATTAAATTGCAAGTTTTAAATAAATGTAGATCAATAGGGATGATGTGGACCTGGCCCTCGTGTTCATATTTGATACATCGGTGCAAAGTGGATAGAGGATAATGCATAGTCTAGATCCAAGGGTGCCCTAAAAGGGCATTATATTATAATTCTCCTTATATGACATAAAATAACTCTTGAAGGACCCGAGAACCTACCTAGATGGGGAGAATAATGGTTCCTTGTGTAGGAGCCACTATATCATTAAAATCTCATAATACTGATGGGGATTGAGATACAACCATTTTTGGAAGTTGTAATTGTTCAAACACATGTGAGGAGATAATATTCATACTAGACTTGTTGTCAATAATAACTCTTTTGATTCAATTTTGATTAATTTGTGTGGTGACAAATAGGGGTGGGTCTTGGTCATAGGATGGTAATGGAACTATTTTGGAATCATTAAAACTAATAGATGAGACCATCTATAAGGCTCTAATGAATTTCATCATAGGTTGAGGTTCATAAGGCTGCACTTATATGGCCTGAAGGGCTTATATCATTGCTTGACAATGTTGAGGGGAATTTCAATTAGTTCATAAAGGGACATTTTGATAGGGGTTTGGTGAAGTTGCTTTAGAATTGATATCTATATAAGTTTTGAAGAATTCTTCTTCTGCACTTTTCCTAAAATGGAGACTTTATGTTTTATAGTGGAGGATTTGGAGCTTTTGATAGTTGGGATAGGGGCTTTGGATATGGACACTTTGGGCTTTATTTGATTTTTGGGTTTCAAGGGCCTATGCTTGAGATTGGGTGGTTATGTTTATTGCATCGATTCAAAATAATGTGGGATTTGTTGAAGTCCCTAATTTATTCATTTTTGAAGGTCCCTAGGGTTGATTAAGAATTGAAACAAGACCATGAACCATAATTTTTTATTCTTATTTTGATTTACCTTTTAAAGGGTTTACTATAATAGTATTATGGATATTTATAGTTTTAAGATCTAAGAGGGGATTTTGTTGTTCAATAAACATATCATCATCATCCAAAATATTATTAATCATGAATTTTAGTACATTACAAATTTTAGTGTTATGTCCATGTATCTTGTGATAGGAACACACTTTGTTTTCTCTATACCATATAATTTTTTGGACACAGGGATTACATGGTTTGATAGGAGGAAATGTGATAAGATAGGTTTGTATAAGTTAGTTAAGGATGGTGGAATAAGATCCTAACAAAGGATCTTGGTTAGATTTTTTTACCTTTTGGGGTACCATTTTTTGAGTCATGCTTACCTCAGTACTTTCCTTTTTTGTGTTGATGGTACATGTGGTTTTAATGGGTGTCAATGGTTTTTTAGATAATTTTTGGGAATAAAAAATGTCTACTAGGTTAAAATGAGGTTTTGGTATTGGTATTATAGGCAGAGGATTTTGAATTGACTTAGTTCCCTTGATATAACTTTTTGTAATTGAGATCTTAAGTTTCAAGGAAGGATGTGGCCCTAATATAGATGGTTTATTTCATTCTTGGGGCATGGGCATATTTCCTTTTTGAATGTAGTTAGAGGTTATGGGAGTATCCTAACTATGATCCTTATTTTATGGGAGCTGTAGTATTATGGATATATGTTGCAATGATTTATCTTTTGATATACCTAAGTATTTATCCCTTGTGTGGGGATAATAAAAGTCCTTTTTATCCTCCACTTTTTGTGGAAGACTTTTGGTATGTGTAAATGGGCCTTATTCTATGGGATCCTATGAAATTAAATTTGAAAGACTCAAGTATATGGTATAAATAGGTTTGGTTAATTCACATGGGTTAAAGGTATCTCTTGTGAGGAGATCTGGTATTCTTGTTGAGGCAGAAGATGATTCAGGCATACTATCAACTTCCTTTGGTAAGAGTTGATCATGGATGGTATTTATTACATGGGTGCTTTGATATGAGGTGCCTCATATATTTATTTGTATGGATTTAGATGAGGATGGATGGTTATGGAATGGTAGCCTAAAGATGTCAATAGATTAATTTTGAGCAGTGTTTGGATTATCCAATTGTAGCTCCCCTCGATCAATGAGGTTCTGTACTAAGCTTTTGAAATATCAACACCTATTAATTTCATGATCAGGCACATGATGGTAAGTACACAAATCACTTTCTTTGTACCAACCCAATTTTGGTCAAGATTCATTGAAAAATCTAATGAGAGGAAGCTCAATGACTATCACCTTTAATATTTTGTCTAAAATATTAGGTAAGACTCGCCCAAAGGTGTGTATTTCCTAGGTGGGAACCACATTAAGTTTCTTTTCAGTTTTATTTGAGAATATCTTGGTTGGTTTGTTTTGGATGGGGAAGATAACTTTAGGATAACAAAATTAGATGTTCCCTTTGACTTTAGATTATTGTTTCCTTTAGAAGGGTCTAGTTTGAATTTTTTGTTATGTAACTTCATTTTCCCCTCTTCTAAGGCTATCATTTCTAATTTTTTACCCATGGTAAAGGCCTCATCAAATTTTTTTAATGAATAGACTTATAAGGTGAATGAAATATATTTTTCACATGATCTCAAAAATAATTCAAACAATTATGGTTGAGGAGGGAGAAGGTTAGCTAGCTTATAAAGCCTCACCATCTAACAACAAATTTTGTAATGGACTTGCCTTAAAATTGCCTAATGGCATATAAGTAAATAATAGTTACTTTTCTAGTGATATTTATCAATAAATGATCTAATAATGTTTTATCTAACTATATAAAGGAAAATAAAAAGTGTTGGGGATGGAACTATACCAATCTAAAGCCAACCCTATGAGTGACATAAGAAATGTTCTCAAAAGGAGGGCATCATTATGGGAAATGAGGTATCACACGTGCCTAAATGACCTAATGTGTTGTTAGGGATCCTCCTTATTTTGAAATTTTGTGAATTTAGGAAGTTAACACTATACATGATACAGTTAAATTGGGATGATAGGGTTGATTAGTTAGTTGCAAATTTATTTATGTATAAGCATGTTCTTCTTCCTAGAAGTAGAGGCTTCTAAGTTTGTCATCATCTCCATGAGGTTGCACATGAGGTCAGGTTGGGCATTGTACTTTTGTATGCCTCCTAATTTTTTTTTTTGTAAATATTGATAGGGATGAAGTGATAATGGGAGAGGTTGTATAAGGAGATAACCTATAGACATGGTGACACTCAATTAATACATAGCCATGTATTAGTGAAATAGTAAAAGTAAGCTTTGTTGTTGCAATGGGTTAGGATAACTAACTAAAAGAGGTTGTGTGGGAATTTGGTATTGTGTATTTAGGGGTATTTATTATTCAATATTTTGACCTATAGGGACTTACTATGTAGATAGTGGAGGTTATGTGGTATGTTGAGAACTTGATGTTACATGGGTTTGGATAGGAGGGAGGGTCAATAGGATGGAGACTACTAGATTTTGAATCATGGGAGAGGGTGGTTGGTTACTTATTATTTTTGGTGTAGTAATATTTTGTATTAGAATAATAGTCATGGCAGGACTACTAGACACTAAGAGTGGTTGAGTTTTTAGCAGTTGGGTTGTGCTAGTATTTAAACCTGAGGGTGGTGGTGGGTTATTGGATGAGGACGCCATGGCCATGGTATATAATTAAAAGTTTTCTATGGGCATGCAGTAGAAAGAGTGTAATTTTTTTCCATGAGGGGAGATGGGGATCTGTATAAACCACATAGTATGGTAATAGTTCTAGGTGATTAGGTTATTATCAATATGTTAGCAAAATATGGATCACCCTGAGGGCAAAGCTGAGGAAGACCATCCTTGATATAATTAGGAGAAGTAAGGGGACTCGGTGATTTTTCCATTAAAGAGGAAGATGAGTGGGGTGATTCTATTTAGTTTAGTGACTATTGTTACATGAGAACCATGTAGTAGAAAAAAATGAAAATAAAGAATAAATGATAAATACACAACTCTTTTTTTATTATCTCATTTTAGTGAGGAAAATCACACATGCTATTTACACGAGCTTAAATATTTTTATTTTTTAAGAAACAAACTTTAAAATGTGAAGGGGATAAGGGTTAACAAAGGACCTAAGAAATGGCAATCTAAAGTTGGTTTCAGATTCTATTTAAGGTTGGGAACTTTGATATACCCAAAGGTACAATGAGGCTTGATTCTATGTTGGTGGAAATGCATAGCTTGGTATTTGGGCCTACCCCCTCACTTCATGACCCCATAATGATAAGGGTGTCAGGCATTTAGCCTATATACTTTCAGCCAATTATTTATACTCAACTAGAACATCGAGTCAACTTTCCCCTTGGTGATGAAATCCAAATGGGTTTACCTAGATGGGATTTGTTTAGATTGTAATTTTTTATGATTATGTGATTCAATTTGTGTGTGAAAAGAGTGTGACTAAGAAATAAATTAATCCATCCACTTAAATTATATTTTCTTCTAAAATAAGCAAACTAAAAGAGGATAATTTCTTCAAAAAAGGAAAGTAGTCTAGATATTTTTGTTGTTTTGGATTTTTAATGCTTTTTAATGACAAAGACAATTCACTAAATGAAACTAAAAAAACAAACCAAAAACAAAGAATCAATAATAGTGAGTCCATTTAATAGGTCCCATTGGGAGTGCAAGAATGTTTAAAGTGTTTCTTGTTTGTTTTTATAAAATAAATTATTTAAAAACTTAAAGTAAGATACAGGGTTTTTAAGACTACCTATGATAGGAAAAGACTATGCACCATTTATTTGATGATGTGAGAACTATTTTTTGTCTTGGAAGGATTAATATACAAAATAGGTAACTTGAACAAAGATAGATTGTTAGAATTAGCTACAAGATCTAATGAATCTAATAAAAAGCATAAATAAGACATAAAATAGTAATAGTAATAAACAATAACTATATATCTGAGATAATAATAGAAATGAATAAATAACTCAAATATGATGAATTACTTTGATAATTCAATAGTAATTTGATGTAGAATACACAAATAACTATTGCTTATATAGGCAAAGTGTGCATGATAAAGATCAGGGAACTCACACAACACATGTAGTTCAACTGATATCTAACTACATGAATAGTGAAATGCAACTACACACTAACAAGATAGGTGTCCAACTTGTGTAAATGATCAAAAAAAGTTGACTACTAGTTAAGCAATATTATCTTATCTTAGCCTAAATAGTGGAGTGGAACTCTATTGTAAGAAGATAAGTGTCTAAGTTAACTACTAGCTAAGCAAGCTTATCTTATTTGGTGCAAATTATTAAAAAACATAATAAAATAATCAAAATAAGTAATTAGTACACCAATATAAATAATAAATACAAGTAAATGCAATAAAGTAAATAAATGCACCAACACCTCCCCATAAGTGAATCTTAGGTAGAGCTATGCAGGTAAGAGTCCCAACAATGTGTAGCCATATTAGGTACTCTATACAAATAGATGAGGAAAGGAGAAAATTTGAAGGAAAAAAACTCCTCCTCAAAATGAAGGTCTAGGATACCCCCTAAAGAATTGATGTCCCCTAAAGAGTTGATGTCCTGCACCCCCAAAAGAGATCACAAGTGAAGATACTTTCTCTCAGTGAAAGGTTTGGTGAAAAGATCTACAATCTACTCCTCCATAAGATGATATTGAAGATCAATGATCTTTTCTTGAATCAACTCCTAATAAAGTGCATATGGATCTCTATGTGTTTAGTTCTATAATGATGAACCAGATTCATCAAGATCTAGACAATGCTCTAGTTATCATAGTAAATAGCTAATGGCTTATAAAATAGAACACTAAGCTCAATGAGAATATTCTAAAACTAAATACCATTAGTATTGGCATTAACAATGCCAACATACTCAGCCTCTATAGATGAAAGAGTAATAACATTTTGCTTATTGCTCTACCAACAAATGAGGCTAGTTCCAAAGTGAAATTTATAATCAAAATTAGACTTATGATCATCATAATCACTAGCCCAATCAAAATATATGTATCCCACCAAGTCTAAACTTATACCTGCTATATAGTGAACCTTGTATCTGATAGTGCCCTGAATGTAGCTCAAAATATGCTTGGAAATTCTCTAGTGAAGCTCATGTGGTGTTTTCATAAATCATGAAACCATGCCAACTGCATATGAAATGTCAGGGTATGTATGATTCAAATAGATGAGGCTACCTATAAGATGGAAATATAATGTACCATCAACCAAGAGAATGGAACAATGAACCTCAAGTCTAACTCTAGATAAGAAAGGAGTCAGTGCAGGCCTACAATCAACCATGTGAAACCAAGCTAACAAGTCCATGGAATACTTGGGCTATGAAAGTGTAATCCCCAAAAAAGATTATGCTATCTAAATCCTAAGAAAATAGTTCAATAGGCCCATGTCTATCATAAAAAACCTATCATGAAGTGAAGTCTTAATACTACTGATGATGGATGTTGTGCTCCCTATAATAATGAGATCATCAACATAGAGAACTAAGTACATTAGTGAATCCTATTACCATAGAATGTAAACATTTAGATCTGAGTGACATATCGAGAACCCAACTAAGAGAATAAATGTGTCCATCTTGGAATACCAAGCCCTGGGGTTATTTTAGACCATAGAGAGACTTCTACAATTAACGCACCAATGAAGAATCCTGAATGAACCCCTATGGTTTCTCCATATATATCTCATCATGAATATCCCTATGAATAAATGTGCTCTTCACATCCATCTGGTGTACAACCCAACCATGAGCTGCACCAATAGGTAATATCAAATGAATGGAATTCATCTTAGCAACAAATGCAAATGTTTTTGTATAGTCAATGCCTTCCACTTAGGAAAAAACCTTGGCCACTAAGTGTGCTTTATACTTATGAATATTTCCATATGTTATAAACTTATTTTGATATAGCCACCTACATCATACTAATTTTCTTCCCTTAGGAAGAGGAACAAGATCCCAAGTGTTATTCCTAATCAATGAGTCATACTCTTCTTCCATTGATAAATCCCACTCAACTATCCCTATGGCTTCCTAAAAATACTATGGATCAAAAGTTGTGGAAATGTAGGAATGTGGAAGATCATGCTTTGACCATGTTCTCCTTTTATTTGATGGATCCCTAATAAGAGGTTTTGCATCCACCAAAGTCTATCTAGGCCATAAAGGCATCAGTGGGCAAGGATCTAGAGGAGGATGAGGAACATGACCTATTAAACCCTATTGGGGAGGTATTACCTCATCATCCCTATGGGTAAATGAAGCAAGAGTATCATCATCACTACTATTTGATTCTTCTAAGGAAGAAGAAAGAGAAATGTTAGAATACAAGTCTAAAATATTTTCTTCAAAGTAAACACTTCTCACTATAATAAGCTCATGTGAATCTAGATAAATGAGATGATATCCCTTAACACCATCAGGATATCCCACAAATATGCAAGTTTAGCTTTGTTTTTCTAAAGCATGGTGCTTATCTGAAGGTATGTGAGCCCATACTAGATTGTGGAAGACTCTAAAATGATGTAGATTTGGCTTCATATTGCACCAAGCTTCAAGAGGTGTTTCCCCTTTAAAGTTTTGTGAGGAACTATATTCTATATATATGTAGCACAATTAATCACTTTTGCCCAGTACTCAGGTACTAATGATTTTGCATGAATCATATAACTTACCATCTCTTTTAAGAATCCATTCTTCCTCTCTGATACACCATTCTACTGAGGTGTGTATACAACTGAATGCTAAAGATCAATTCCTTCAAGAGATTTTTTTTTTCAAACTTGTTTTCCACATATTCCCTCCCATTATCTATGTGGAGAATCTTGACATACTTCCCAAATTATTTCTCTGCTAGAGCTTTGAACTCTATAAATCTATCAAATACTTCACTCTTGAGTTTCAAAAAATAAACCCAAGTATATCTGGAATAGTCATCAATAAATATGAGAACATAGTAGGGTTTAATAAAAAACAAAGTAGGTAATGGACCTACTAAATCACTATGAACAAGTTTGAGGACTTGTGTAGCAATCCAAGCCTTCCCTTTATCAAACTTATCCTCTACATGTTTGCCTAAGGCACAATCATGACATACACTCGTAAAAATTGAATGTGTAGAAGTCTTGTAACCATATCTTACTGATTAAGCTATTGTAAATAACATTAGTTCAAATGACCAAATCATTCATGCCACAGCTTGCTCACTAAATCAGTGTGTGAGAGAAAATCTATAGAGGAAGATTGAGGTAAAAAGTGGGAGAATGAATAAAGCTAAGTATTATTGTCAACTTTTCCCACTGCAACTAAGGCATTATCCTCAAATTTTATGATTGATAGAAAATCAGGTGTGAACTCAACTTTCCTACCAGTATCAAAGTAAGTGATTTGGTAGATAGAGAGAAGGTTAGTTGATAACTCTAGCACATAGAGGCCATCCTCAAATACAACACTATCAACATCAGCTGTACCTTTTCCTATAACATCTATGTTAGAATCATCACCTATGAGAATATGAGGCAAGAAACTTGTTTTTTATCCATAAAATTCTTCTGATTAGAACCCATATGGTGCAAAGCACCTAAGTCAATTACCCATGATTTGGGAGAATTTGCCATTGCAACTAGTGTCATAACTTTCCCTTTCCTTGGATTTAAAGGAGTGGAAAAATCCTTTGATTGATTGATGTTATTATTTTTGAGAAGACCCTTAAGTTCATCAATCTCTTTCTTCCAATAATCTTGTTCACTATGAAACCCCTTTTCATAATAAGGGAAGAAGTACCATTCCTTTTTTTTGAATCTCCTTTCTCATTAGTGGATTTATAATATCCTTGTGAGGAAGATTGTTGCCCTTTATTCTTATCTTTATGTGACTTATTATGATTATTCTACTTCTTTTTACTTGAACTTGTATTTAATGCTAATGTTGAAACTTGCTTATGTTGAGGTTGACTTACAACTAGAGCTTGAGATTTAGATGACTTGATTAGACCCATAGCTATTAACTTTTTTTTTTTCAATCATTAAAATCTTAGATAATACCTCAAAGGTGGGCATTTGATATGATGTGCCCAAAGTGAGCATATGAGTTTGAAAGCTAGAGACAAAGGATGAATATTTAGGACCTAATTTATGTAAGGTACTGAAAATCAATTGAATATATTTTTTATCAATTTTATATTTAGAAAGTTGTGCTCTAAGATCTATGAATTTAGTGATGTAGTCTTGTATTGTAGCATAATTTTTAAGATCCAAACTAATGAGTTTATTATCAATTTGGCAACCACGAACCTCATCTATTTTTCCAAACAATGATGTTAATTTATCCCAAGCCTATTTTGGAGTTGTACATTTGTCAAGATGGAAATTAAAATTTAAAGACATGTAAGACCGAATGCATCCAATTACCTTAGTATTTTCAAAGAGAAAGTGTTGTAACTCTTTTGCATCAGTAGGTGGAGTAATAAAAGTTGTTGTGTAAGGTGTATATCCTAATATCATTAATGCATTCCAAGCATTCTATTTCCATGTGTTGTAGTTATATGCTATTAATAGTGGGAACTTAGGATTCTCCATGATGCCTTTGGAAATAAACTATCATAAAGCAAAAAATTAAAGTACAACCATACCAAAAAACCCCCCTAAATTACTTAGTTTTATCGCACCCAACAAGTATTTGTTGGAACTTTATAATTGAGTGTAATTACAATGTTAGATTATATTTTTTGTAGTTTACAAAAAGCTCAATTAGGCCCTCTAGGCTAAAAGTACAAAAAATATGTACTTTATTACAAAAATTTTAACACTAATGCATTGTTCTCAAAAAAATATTAACTTTAAAAAAAAATGAGACCTCAATACGAGGTCATATGTAAAAGTTATGAGCCTTTGAAGTTGCAAAATGAGGACATGCAAGAGCTGCTATAAAAAAATATGAATTCTAAAAAAATCTAGACAAATCTAAAAAAATTTGAAAGTAAAATAGTGAAAAGCATGATATTTTAAGTTATTTCAAAAACAATTGCTCAAATGGTGGGCTCTCAAAGTTTTCCTTTCAAATCTGCCTGGTGATTCGTGAGGCCTGCCAATTTTTTTTTTTGGTTTGTAGAGTCCATATGGTTTGTATGACCGTATCTAGGAGCAAAAAATTTTGCCTTTTGGGTGATTGTGTCTAAATTAGACAAATTTTGTATGGATATGTAGGTTTTAACACCTTTCAAATGCAATCATGAGGTCCATTTTGCTCAGAAACACTTCAATTTGTAGATACTCAGTGGATTTGGGCGTGGTGCATTTGGATCAAACCCTTACTAATTTTGCCTCTTGTGCCCAATTTGGACAAAATTGTAGATGATTTTGACTATCTCGGGTACTCTGAACTCAATGGTGAGCTCATAAATTCTCCACAAAGCTACAATTTGTGCCTATATACAAAATCAAAAAATTGATCCTATATCTAGATATTTTTCTCTTAAATATTTATCAATATATAGATTCAAGATTGCTCTGGTACCATGTTATAATTAGAGACAAGATCTAATTAATCTAATAGAAATCATAAATAAGAGATAAAACAATAATAGTAATAAATAATAACTATATATCTGAGATAATAACAAAAATAAATAAATAACTCAAATATGATGAATTACTTTGATAACTCAATATTAATTTGATGTAGAATACATAAATAACCATTGCTTCTATAAAGCAAGGCATGCATGATAAAGATCAGGAAACTCACACAACACGTGTAGTTCAATTGATATCTGACTACATGAATAGTTGAGTGTAACTCCATATTAACAAGATAGGTGTCTAACTTGTGTAAATGATCAACACAAGTTGACTACTAGTTAAGCAATCTTATCTTATCTTACCCTAAATAGTGGAGTGGAACTCCATTGTAACAAGATAAGTGTCTAGGTTAACTACTAGCTAAACAAGCTTATCCTATCTAGTAAAAATTATTAATAAACATAATAAACTAATTACAATAAGTAACTAGTGCACCAATCTAAATAATAAATATAAGTAAATGCAATAAAGTAAATAAATGCACCAACATAAATTACTATGATATATGAGTGGGTTGCTTGGTATGAGATTAGTCCCAAGAAGTGGTACACTTCCTTATAAGGATGTCAGCCCACTATCTTAGTACTCAAGCAGATAAATATAACAAATAAAATTACAATAAAAAATTTAACAATATAGATAAGATAATGAAATGATTTAATATTTAATCTACATTCATTAGATGGAGACTAACAAAGTGAACATTCCAATAATCTTCAACAATGTCTTCTTCGGCTTGAATTACTTCTAGTTGATCATCAATGGATTTTAAGGTGGGGGTGGACATAATGGAACAAAACCCTAGTTCAAAATAAATGTCCCTTTGGTATAATAAAAGAGGATATAGAACTATGGAAAAATCTTGAATAGTAATCACATCATTGATAACTCTAACATAGTCATCTACAAGAAACACATGGATTTAAGAAACAACGATCTAAAATAAAAAACAAATTTCTAACAAAAAATGATTTGAGTGTAAACATAATGGGATTTTATAATATATCAATGTCAATTTGTAGGATCGATGTTGATTTGATAGATTTTTCTAAGATCTCTTAATAGTGACCATGCGATCAATGTTGAATTCTTATAGAGGTAGAATGAGAGCTCCAAAAATAAGAAAATTTCACAAAGAAAATGTTTTCATTAGCCACTTTAGGAAAAAATAAAGTACATATAGGGTGAGATTAGGTCACCAAAAAGGTAAAACCCTAACTCATAATTAGAAATCACTTAAAGGTAACTAACCTAAGTAAGCTAAAAAGATGTGTAGATAAAACTAATAGGTGGGAAAAAGCCTACACTGACACCCCCTCTGAAGTGTAGCTTAGGTGGGTAGAATAATTGGGTCCTAGTAACGAGGCCTGATGAGGTACCCAAGTATAATGCAACTTCCATAAATTGGGGTAAAGGAGAAAACCCGTAGGAATAAAACTCCTCCCCAAAAAGAGAGAAAAGAAGAGAAGAGGGCTAAAAAGATCCACTAAGGTCTATAATTGACTGTAGCCATCTAGTGTCCCCTAGAGGAATTCTCAAAAGTGACTATGAATCAGAAGTAGATGTAGTGAAGAGTGGATTACCCTAAAATAATGAATTTGTCTGCTAAGTTCCTGATGGATCTTCAACCAAGGTGTAATTCCTATGAAAAGAATGATCCATATACTACAAGGTAGGTGGCCCAACTGCTCTATGCCAATATAGTGCAATAGAAGTAGAGGCGAAGAAGGTTTATATAATTCTTTGTAACTATGGAATAGACTACTTAATGTCTGATGTGTCTTGGATGAATAGACTATTACCCTACAATGTCAGAATTAGACTAGAGGTAGGTGGGTCAAGAACTAACTCTTGAATATCTAGAAGGTGATAAGTAGATGATGGAGGTGTGTCCACTTTACTATTGTAGTCATTTACAAAAGAAGAGTTGTCAATATCATAAAGAAGCTTAGGCTTTGAAGTGTTAATAGGTACAGGTGAGTTCAAAGAGGATTTTGAAGAATTTGAAGGAGAGTTAGGAGCAAAGTGTGATAATTTATATAGCTAAGTCTAATGATCAACCATTCCCATAGCCAAAATAGTATCACTATGCAAGTCCTTGATGTACACTAAATCTGGAGTGAATTCAACTCGCATGCTTGGACTAAGGTGAGTGATCTGGTAGACTGACAAGAGATTAGTTGAGAGTGAGGGCACACTTAGAACATTATTGAATGTTCCACCACTTACTTCAACATACCCTCTCGCGAGAACCTTTTTAGATGTATTGTCACCCAATTATATAGAGACATGTCATATGGTTTCAAGGAACTCAACTCAATATGTGAAGAGGCCATGTGATGTGAAGCACTAGAGTTAATGACCCATGTAGGAGGAGTTGGAAGCACAACTGTAATTAAGGCTTTGCCCTTATGTTTTACCTTGTTATTCTCTTTTGCCTTTTATTTTCTAGATTCATTTGGATTAGTGGATTCATGGGTCGATAAAGATGATTTGATAGAATCCAGAATACTAATGTTATTTTGAATAAGAAGGCTAGTAATGTGGTTAATTTATTTCTTCAAACATTTAATCACATCATGATTACCTGAGCAATGCCCAGATTTGATCCAATCTTTCTTAGGCTTATGACTGAAAGAAGAGGTCTCATTGTTTAATTTGGAGGTGAAAATATTTTCACACTTCTCAACGTTTTTCTTTTTCTACTTTCTCTCTCTACTATTAATGCAAGTAATGCATGAGATTTATATGACTTCACTATGCCCATCTGTATCAAATTATTTTTCTCTTGAATCAGGTTGGAAACAAAGGTATCTAAAGAAGGCATCTTCCATGCAGTGTCAAGAGCACTCTTAGTGGCATGAAAAGTGGACACAAATATAGAATATTCAGGACTCAGTTTAGAGAATATTGATAAAACAAGTTGTTCATCTTTCTTATCAATTCCATATGATTTTAACTACAATATCAAAAGCTTGAACTTAGTGAAAAAATCTTGAAGAGTGTTAAAGTCATCTAGGCTCAATCTAATAAGCTCATGTCCTCTCATCACATCCTACACCCCAAAGAGCTTGGTGAGCCAGACCCACACTTTAGTAGGTGTTTTGGCAGATTCAATGTGAAAGAGTATATCTAGGGAGATGGAAAGACACAGTAGTCCATGGACTTTATCACAATGGTTAAACCATTTGATTTTTTCTTCAACATTAGTAGGTTTAGTCTCAATGCCCATTATAATCTGATGGTAACCCTTGGATTGTAAGATAATTTCCATTCTAGGTTTCCATTCATGATAATTAAATGGTGTATATGGACTTATTGAGAATGAATCCATAGTGAAAAAGTAAGTATTATTGTAGTAAGTAAAGAAATGATATAAAATAAATAAATATTGGATGCATAATAAACACACAAGTACCCCCTTATAACTATCAGGTAATGACCCCCCCTAAATGTCTTAAATACAAGTGCACTTGTATAGACATCAGATTCAACCAAAAATGCATCTTGGACAATAGGTGCTTAAGTACAAGGAATAAGAGTAACATCGAATAAAACTGATAATGAATTCAAGAGTGTACAAAAAATATGAAAACAATTTATAGATGTGGAAGGCTCAATGATATATCCAATGTGTAGAGCATAAAAAATAAGCACTTTTGAAGAAAATGACACTCAAAAAGGAGTTACCAGTCAAAAGTTATGGCACTTGCAAGTTCTTACTTCAACATATTCTTGGACCCATTCCAAAAATGGAAAATCTATGTCTTCATTACCTTTTACCTAAAATTTTATGTCTTCTAGAAAATCACATGCTTACTTGCTTGATGTTTCGAACAACTTCAACTTTGGGTTCTCAAACTACTTCAACTTATAAAAAGTTATAAGTAGTTGACCCTAGAAAACCTGATTACTTCTTCGTAATGTATTTTAGGTTCTTTAAGCTGCATGACTTATTACTTATACAATAAGTAATGAGTAATAAGCAGTTGAACTTCAAAAACCTGAATGAGTCTTCTTAGTGTATTTTAGGTTCTTCAACCTGCACAATTTTAGAGTTTCAAACAACTACAACTTATAAAACAAGTAATGAGTAATCAACCTTGGAAAACCTGAATGGTTCTAGCGAGCAAGTAATCTGGGTTGAGAAACTTGATTACTTATAAGTTGTCACCCTAGAGAAGCCTGATTACTTATAAGTAGAAGCACTTGAGAAACCTAATTTGGTCTATGACAAGTAGAAGCACTTCAAAAACTTGATTTAGTCGACGAGCAAGTAGAAGCACTTTAGAAACTTGATTTGGTTGGTGAATAAGTAGTACTTCAGAAACCTAATTTGGTTGGTGAGCAAGGAGAAGCACTTCAAAAACTTGATTTAGTCATTAAGTAGAAGCAATTCAAAAACTTGATTTAGTTGGTGTGCAAATAGAATCACTTTGAAAACCCAATTTGGTTGAGAGAGAGTAAATCAAGGTTTAAAGGCTGGATCACTTTCGCCATACGGATGATAACTAGATAAAATAAATCATTTTTAAAAAAATCTATGAACTTTCTTAGAAAACTAAGAAAAACCCATTTTATATCTTAAAAAACCCATAAAATATATGCAAATGTATTTTTTATCAAAGGCCTTCTGACATGAGTTTTGAGGCAATTTTCAAAAAATGCCTCTAAAGTCAAAAATGGTGGTCGTACAGTATGAAAAAATAGCAAGGTGAATGTAGGAAGATCTTACCAAAGGAAACAAATGCATGAGGCTATTAGGAAAGCTCTGGTATCATGATAGATTTCACCAAGATCTTTGAATAGCAACCATGCAATGAATGTCAAATTTTTATAGAGGCAGAATGAGAGCTCCAAAAATAAAAAAATTACACAAAGGAAATGTTTGCATTACCCACTTTAGGAAAAAAGAAAGTACATATAGGGTGAAATTAGGTCACCAAAAAGGTAAAACCCTAACTCGTAATTAGATTCCACTTAAAGGTAAATGACCCCTAATGACTTAATTAACTAACCTAATTAAGATGAAAAGATGTGTAGATAAAACCAATAGGTAGGAAAAAGCCTACACTTACATGATTCAGGAAATCAACATTGATTTTGTCAATGTAGATAAGGCTCTAAGGATAGGGATTTAAAAGATGGTTTTATGGTATTTTAGGATGGTTTGGGTGTCTCTAGATGGCTAAGGATATTATAACACTGATTATAGAGATGAAATTGAATATAAAACAACATAACAAAAAAAAATTCTAAAACCATTAACAAACTAACCTTTACAGTACTTCTAACCTATGTAAACTACAAATTTGATAAGATGATTCTTGATCTATAAATGGGCATGGATGAGTTGATACAAGTATAAGGCTTATAAAAAATGATAAATGTACTAACTGGTATTCCAAATAAAATTTTTCAGCATTACAGTATAATTATAAGCATAGGAAATCGGTCCTTTGGCCAAGGGGATTATGGTTAAATCGATGTCAATTCATTAAAATTAATGTCGATCACAAGGATTGGCAAAGATTCTTGGACAAACTTACCAAAGTTGTTGAAACTATACAACAATGAAGCTAAACTAAGCCATAAGTTGTTTACATGAATTCAAGATAAGGAGGGATTTTTTGGAGGTTAAAATAACCTATCTTTATTATGAGTTGGGTGGAATTATTTATATTTCATGGTAGGTAATTATTTAAAGTAACTTGCTTATGTGAAAGTAATTAATAAAACTTAATTAAGTAGTGTAAATGGAAAAATAATAATTGGATATTTACTATTAAGGAAATTTAATATGAACTTCATATATATTGTAAATATATGTAATAAATAAATAAAAATCGTAAGATATCTCTTGGAAAAGTGTCTTATAGAGAATCTGAGAGATTTTGGGAGAGGTTGAGAGATAAAAGGATGAGGATAATATTGACTCCTTGTTTTGAGGATCATTCTCTCCTATTTATTTGTACTCCCATATTGTGAATGATATAGAAAATATAATATATGTTTTGGTGTTATTACTCTAAAAATATGAGCTAAATGTGTTTGACTATATGATTATTATATGCAGACTCTCATTAACCTCTTTATTTGGTATCAGAGTAGGTGATATTATAGAAGGATTGAAAGAGCATCATATGTTTTTCATAATTACTGCACAAGACATGAGAAGATTTATTTTTTGAGTATTTGTGCATTATATTGTGTCATGCCAAAGTGCAACTTGGAACATTCAATGTCAACTTGAAATGAAGTGAGTCATTTAAAGCAACTATCAACCACTTAGATCTTTATTCATTCTATGTAGATCACTTTGAAATCAAACAATCCACATGGCATCAATGCCCATAGAGTTAACTACAGTCTAGTCATAATAAAGAGCCATGTTTGATCCATTCATCATACCTTTCATTTTGTGAGTATAAAAAAGAGATATTTGGTCTATCTTTCACACTAGAAATTCTACATGGATCTCTTCATGATGATTTTCTATGTATCATAAGATACCTGAGCCTTTTCTTTGTATTTGGAATAATTATAGCTTCTATGTGTTTGTGGGATCGGTTCAACTAAGTTTTGATTACAACATTACAATCTCCATGGTAAATTTCACATCACATCATTCTACATTTTATCATTTTATATTATCCATGACATTACCAATATCTATTAAAAAAATGTGTCTTAGTCTATGTTCCACATTATTTTCCATATGTTATTGGTATTTATATTTGCATTTAGTATATAGAATGTAAATCATAATTTTAAATTGTGTTTAGTGGTTCTATCTTTATTTCATGGTATTTACACTTTTATTTAAATCCAAAAAGCATTGTTTACTAAGTCACCTTTGCTCTTATGTATGTCGATTTTTTTTTTTAACTGAATTTTATGAAGTCATGGTATAAAGTTGTTTAGGTTAAAAATAGAATACTTTAAAGTCTTAAATTTTGTATTGACTTAAAGTGTCAAAGCATAGTCTTGTGTCGATAATCATTTTGGGTCTTTTTTTGGTTTATAGTTCTACCTTTGTATAAAAATTTCAATTTTGAGTCTATAGTATGTCAATGAAAGTCAAAAATAGTAATTTTTAGTAATCTTGTCTATATACTTGTAATTAGATGCATTTTCTCTTGAATGTGATGTCTAGTTTTTGTGAAGTCAAAATGGACAAAATAAATTATATTGATAAATTTGAAGGCAAATACTTTCATACCTAGTAAGTCAAAACACAATTGCATTTAATTAATAAAGACTTGTGGGAGATTACAAGTGGTAAAATACCAAAACTGACTAATGCAGATGAAGCCATCAATTGGGAAATCAAGGATCAAATAGTAACAACAATTATTGGTCTAAGTTTATCTGATGCATACTTACATCATAAAGATCTATAAAATAATTTAAATGTTATTTGGGAAACATTGAACAAGTTGTTTGGATCACAAATAGAAAGTGCAGGAATGACCCTAAAGCATAAGCTATTTGGACTCAAAATGGAAGAAGGTGATGACATAATGCAGCATATAAGTAAGTTTCACTTCATTCTAAATCAGCTAGTAGGACTAAAAGTAGATGTACTTGATGATGATGTAAAAGTTATCTTAATAAATAATATGCCAACTAGTTATTCAAACATGGTGTTTACACTAAGCAAAGTAAATCCTAGATTGGAAAATCTAAATTCCTCATTCATAGATGAAGAAAATACGAATATTACTCTTGAGGAAAGTGTTATGTATGTGAAAAATAAAACAAATCCATTTCTAAGCCATAAAAACATAAATCTGAGAGTTCAAGGAAAAGTTTTCTTTGTCATTATTGTAGAAAACTTGGACATGGTGTTAAATATTGTAGACAAATAACACAAGATCTCCTTGAATGGAAACTAAAATAAAAGGCTTTCATTTCTAAAAAATGAGATGAAGAAAGTGATTGGGAAGTGAAAACTATTGTTTCAAATGAATCAAATGAATCAAATGATAAAGAATAAGTTGGTCAAAATAGTGATGAAGACTATTTATACTAAATAACTACACTGGAGGTTGGAGGAAAAAGGAGGATGGAGGACACTTGTACCTCTCATTATCCACAAATAATGGGGTACTATTTTGCAGTAGTGGCACTTTCTATTTTTAGCAGGTTTTCTATAGTATGAAATAAAAATAGGAATGTATCCCTATTCATGTAATTTCCAAAGGTATTCCCCTAAAAGTGTGATAATATAGGAGATCCAAACCATCAGTACTAAAGTAGGAGATGTTCTTAATAAAAGTATTTGGTAAGAGTGTTCCCACTACTTTTTTGATTGGTTTGGTTGATGTTCCTAGATTTGATTGATTTTTGCATGGCTTGTGGTTGATGCATATTCCCACATGGAGGAGGTTCCCATGATTGATAGTGTTACCATTTTATGGTTGATTATTTCCCACAATCAAAGTGCAAAGAAGTATCACACAGGAAGATCAAGACATGTGTATTTTTCTTAGATAGAGGATGGTGTTTCTCCCCTTGTTTATAATAGTACACACTTTATTTATATTATAAATATATGCAATGAATAAATAAAAAATGTAAGATATCTCTTGTGAAAGAGTCTTACAGAGAATCTGAGAGATTCCAGGAGAGGTTGAGGGATAAAAGGATGAGGATAATATTGACTCCTCATTTTAAGGATCATTCTCTCCTATTTATTTGTACTCCCATATTGTGAATGATATATAAAATATAATATATGTTCTTGTGTTATTACTATGCAAATATGAGTTAAATATCTTTGTATCTATGATTATTGTATGTGGACTTTGATTAACCTCTTTATTTACATGGGGTGAAAAAGGGATGAACAAGAAAGGGGACCTAAGACCTAGACTAACACAAATATTATTGTACAAAATCCTAGTTCCTAAATTTTTTAACAATCAAATCAACTCTCATAGCATCCTTATCCACCCTTAACAATATTAAAAGGACAAATCAAATATGTCAGCACCCTATAAACTATAAAACCCTTTGTAATGGGTGATGTAGGTCACTTAAATATAACCACCACTATGAATATGAGTTTGGTGTAGAATATGGGTCCCTTGGCATGTGGTATCAATCCCATGAGCAAGGGAATATATGAATAAGGATCAATTAGTTTTTAGATAAGGATCTAATCATAAATAAAAAAACCTTGAGCATAGGGTTGAATAAAATTATCACTAGAGTAAAGATTTTTGTTGTTGGAGTTATGGTTGAACCATTCAGCTATAGAATCACCACTTTACCATTGATATATCACATAGATGCATTTATAGATAAAATAAGGCATTGGATAAACATGATAGATAACTCTATAATAAATGCACAAGACAAAGACAATGTGTGACATTTATTTTTCTAGGGTATGGTGTAAGGAACATTGGACGGGATGTATTTTTTTATTTTTAGGTGTCAATAAATTAGTAACATGGATAAATGGAAACAAAAAGATATACTCTAGGACTATAATGGTTTATCCATTAAATACATTTCACCATTTATTTGATATATACATAGGATATGGAGTCATGTTTCAATAAATTAGCTCTCAGAACATCCTTATCCACATTCAATAATAGAAAATGATAAAACAAACATGTCACAACCCTGCAAGCTATAGATCCCTTTGTAATGGGTGATGCAGGTCATGTAAATCTAATCACCACCTTAAATATAGGTTTGGTGTAAAATATGGGCCCCATAGAATATGGTATCACCAAAAATACCCTATGATAATCACTCATCATCACTACCTAGAGCATGTTGAAATCTTTCATCACATGCATATTCTTTATTATGTTGGGGTCCAAGTTTGGTTTTTTTATGCTATTAAGCATGATTTAATTGATATGGTTGTTAATATATTTGAATCATGGATGAACATAAGCTACAATATAGACTCTGGTACCTCAATGTGGAGATTTTTTACAGTCAATTTAGTGATCATAATGTCCTTGTTGACCCTTAACAATATAAAATGACCAATAAAATATGTTGGCACCTTGTAGGGTAAATACCTATTTGAAATGTGTGGATCTCATGTAAATCTAATAGTTTCCCTAAATCTAGGTTTGGTATATGATATGGGCTTTATTGTGTCTGATATCACATGAAATACCTTGTCATTTCCCCTAACCATCACCACCAAGCTCACCATGAAATATTTCATCACTTTCATGTTTTTTATTGTCTATCCCTTTTGAAACACTAGATTATTGAAAAAAATTCAAAAAATAAAGAAATCCTTCCTACATAGCTCATTGATACATATCTTGTTGGTTTAGGGCTACTTGAGGTGAAGCCATAAATATTCTCAACTTGATATGAAGGATTAAAGGTACAAAAGATGCATTTTCACAAAATGGAGGATTGAAATACATACAAATTTATTTTCTTCATGCACTTGGACTACTTAAACTAGTGTAGATAACTTTGAATCACCATTGATGCTTTTATAAATTCTTCCAAAGGCTGATGTATTAAAGTATAACACCAATAATCCTTTAATAAATGAATTACTTTGAATACTAGTACCATCAAGCATGCCAAAAATTACTATCACTTTGAAGTATGAATGTCTTTGAGGAGGTGTTTTAGGCCTCCTCACTCAACTGTAAGGTTTTGGGTGGCCTATGAGTAGAGACAATCTCTAGAGAGGATTGGGTCCCTTGATGCTACACCTAAGACTAACACTACACCTACTCACCATGTAAAGAAAAGAGAGAAATAATTAACATTAAATTAAAAGGGGTGATGCACCAAATGTATTGAACACTACCACTCATTTGTATGTGTAGAAGTGAACAATATGACTAAATTAACACTACGCAACTCCTAATCTGATCCTCTTGCATCCATATTTTGTAAAGAGGCTAGAGATTTAATGCACAACTAAGAGGGAGGAAGACCTCCACTAGTAATAAATGCATAAAAAAAATTTAAACTAATTAAAACCTAAAATAATGGTTTCAAATTGCATTGAGATGAGAAAAAAGGATAGAAACCCATGGAGAACTAGTTCATCACTTGATATGATCAACTATTCATAAGTACACACTAAATACAGTCATAAAAAAAGGCAAAAATTAGTCATTTATTACGTCAAAAGTATCAAAAAATGAGTAGGGATTATACATTCTCATGTGGAAGATCCACACAATTCCATTTGAGGCCAAATTTATAGAATAAAGGATAGAGAGGGAGGATGTGGAGAAAGTCCATCATGGTTATCATATGTCACCAAAATCAGTTTCAATACCAAAATAAGGTAGATAAATAGTCCTATCATTTTTATTAAACATATATTAGCTTGTTATAATGATGAAATAATGAGAGGTGGTATAAAATTTTATCTTCATCTTTTATGACTCATCTTTATTCACTTGAAATTGACTTTTCTTGGATGGAGGAGTTACAAGTTGTTATCTTGACACATGGCATATTTGGCCTCCTTAACACCCTCATACACCATTATTGGATATTTAAATGCATATTTCATATTTATAAGGTAAAATTTAGGTTTATAGATTTATTCAACCCCATATTGTCGTTTAAACATCCTTGGATTCTCTGTCACCCTTGATTCCATGCAAACAAGCTCAAGAACCTTGCTTTTTCTCATGGTACAGATCTGTGTTTTAGATATTTATCTATCCTCATTAATAGTATATAAAAATACACTTTAAAAAGTTTCTAAATGTTTCTATAAACATTGAGTTGAAATTTTATAATTTTTGGATCTCTAAAACTCAAATTATGGCCTTTTTAGTGTTGTCCCACCTTACATTTTCTTCATTTTTGCATGACTGTAGGTCATTATTTTAGCATATTATTAAGTTATAAGAGGTTTAAATACAATTTTTTTTTTAATTATTAAATAAATGAACCAATATAATAATTATAATCATTTTTTGTCATGATTAAGCACAAAAAATATCAAAAGCACTCCTTTTCAGGTCTGCAACTACTCCAAAATCAAGAACAATGGACTTGGACACAGAGAAATGGACATATCTTAAGTTTTATGAGGTATAAAGACCTAATTTTTCTTTAAATTTGGACTTTTATGGGCCCCTATAACCATTAAAACTATTTAATGCATTCAATAAATCATGTAATCCTCCTAAAATCACCTTTTCTAACTCCCCCTTATATTTTCTCCACTTTGAAGACCTATTCGCTAGCATGGCACTTGATCATGCTTGGATATTGATTTGAGATGATATGTGAGGTATTATTATACCCAATAGTATATTTTACAACTATTATTTTATATAAATGATCTCAAAAAACATTGTCAAGAGTATAAAACCAAAGTGTTGGGGTTTACTAGGGTTGTAAGAGCAATAAACTTCTTAGTGATTATTCATAAAGGAAGGGGCCTCTTTATAATAACTATTGACAAAAAAAATAGGGAATAGGTGTGGAATAAAAACCATAATAGTAATTTTCATCACAATTATTCTCCTCCATGAACCATCTTCATCAAACTAACTTCTCTTTGCTTGTCAATGATCCGATGGATATAATAAGTGATTTTTTACCTTATATGGGCTTGTGAATAATTGGAGAGAATGATTTTTGACCTAGAGAAGATAGAGGTGAGGAGGATTTAATCACCCTGTGCCAATGTTATTTTGGATATAATATGCATGAGCCAACATGAAAAACTATAAATCTCTCCAAAATATGACTTTTCTTACCATAGAACTTATCCATTGGGAACAAAAACCTATTGTATTTGTTGTAGCTACGTAAAAAACATAAAATGGAGTTATGTCTAACTTTAATGATGATATTTTGATGTAAAAAACTATATTTTATTCTCTTTCTTCACATTATATTGTATTTGGATTTGGATGAATAAAGCAAAGACGTTTAATAAATGAGTTATATGTTAGTGAAGGGGTATTTGATACCTTATCAAGGTGTATGGTTAAGGAGAGATATAATTTTCCCTTCAACTCACATAACACAAAAGACCCCATTTTAACCTCTATGCAGAGATTTGGACCTTCACGCTTAATGCCTCCAAAGGGGGTTACATTACAAACTTCAACAAGCAATATAACAAGATAATTTAAACCTTAAAATTTCCAAAATTACCTTAACATTTCCAAAGATTTGAAAATGTAAATGTTGTTATCTCATTATCTTTTACCTTAGGTCCACTTATCCATCTTAGAGTATCATGCTTTATTTGGTGATCACCACCTCCTTATCTTCATCATGGACCAAGTTTGTATACACAATATTTTTAACTTTTATCAATTATTGATGCTTTACATCTTGTAGGAACTTGTCGAAACTCAATCTCTTTGAGTGCATGCCTTAAAGGGTACATAGAGAAAGGGGTGGGTAGACCATTGGTGATTTTCAAGATTGTTGTCCCTTATTACCACTTATTACCAATCTAAACAACTCTTAAAAACCATTCCATAAGCTATTACTCTTATAGTCTTTTCCACTTTCCATCCCTCTTTTCCTCACCTTAAGTCTCTTTTGTCAGTTGATTGTGTTAGGTCGACTAGGTCAACCCTATATAGTTTCAAGTGATTTTCACTTAGGAACTAGTTTGGCCTTTGGCTGACCTAGCTCATGACCTAGTCAATAATTATTCAAAATTATGCTAGGTTATTTGGGTTGACCCTGTTAGCCAAGATTTTCAAAATGGTTTAAGGTTATTATTCAGTTGAGATGCAATCAAGAGTTATTATTTGCTCATGCTTATTTACAATATGATCTTCCACCATTCTACTTGAGGAGTCTTAGCTTAGGGTTTCTACTTGGAGAATATAGTCTTTTGGATAAGTATTGTATGCTTTGGCCTTTCTTATAAATCCTTAAAAACCAAAGTAACATCTTGCAAATACCCTTTCACCAAGAGAGAGATTGAGTCTCAACAAGTTCATCATTCATGTAAGCATTCTCTAATTTTTCTCCTCTTTTTAGTAGATGTAAGTATCATAAGTATTGGCTTTGAGTAATATTACTCTTCATATTCCATGTATTAGGGTCTTACTCATACTTAGCTTAATTGAGATTCTCCTATACATTTTTTGATTATTTTAAACCCTTCATGTTATGCCTTAAGCTTTGGTGAGCACTAGATTAGATTTACTTCACTTGTTATTAGTTTAGGTGAAATATTAAAATTGAGGACCCCCTTATGGTTATTTCATTATTATGTTAGACTAGAGGCTTTGGAACCCTCTCTAGCATCATGTATTGTGATAAGAGATCCCCTGATCGAGTCTAGTGGATCCCCATGTTGGTCATGTTCTCGCTTAATAAATGTGTCCCCAATTAGAAGTGTATGGTATGACCTATCTTCTCCGAGTTAGGATTGTTTTATAGACATGATGCATTTATGATTGCATACATTATAGTGAACCTGACATGAATCTAACCCTTGTAGGTTTTTCTTCACTTATTTCATCATTTTATTTTTCATATATTTGTGATGTTAGGTCGACTGTATCGACATAGTACTAAGTTTTATGCACATGTTTAACACACAATCACATCAAAATGACTATGGTTTTTTTGTGTAGGTTTTCCAAAATTCTAGTTCATACTACTAGGTCTCTAGTCAACCTTATAAACTTTTAGGCATTAGGTTTAGCATACTAGATCAACCTTATACATTTTCAGGTTGTTAGCAATAGGTTTTTGCAAAGCTTGGTTGACCTAATCAACACAATTAGTATAATTTGTAAGTATAAATAGAGGTTATTCAATAGTAATCTTATTTTTCTCTTCATACTCTAACCCACCAAGGTTCCTTTATATCTTTCTTTGTCATTTATAACATTTGTTATAGTTCTATTTTCATAGCCTGTAGCCTTTAAAACTACCCCTGTATAGTCAACTAAGTCAACCCTATCAACATAGTTTTGTATTCTGTGTGGAGTCTTGAAAGCTAGGTTGACTCTATTGACATAATTCACTTCCAAAATTTTTGCTTTTTTAGTACATAGGTGACCCTTTCGATCTTGTTCTATATTTTTTGCATATATTGTCAACTAAATCATCATTTTACTATGTTTTAAAGTTGGAATTAATGCTTATATTCTAGTAATTAGCTCACACTCTCATTTCTTGTTGCTTGCATGCTTAGAATAAATAAATATTCTAATTAGGTGGTTTTTAATATACCATTTAGTTGCACTTATTTCTCTTTTATACATACACTACCAAATAACAAAATCTTAAAAAGCATTTTAACAATTGTCTACCTAAGGCCTACTTACTTGGATTTCATCACCAAGGTAGAAGCCAACTTGGTTTTATATCCAAGTATAAACATGTGGTTATTGGTATATTTTGTCTAAGCACCTAACACCCTTATCTATATGGTATGTGAAGTGAGGGATAGACCCTAATACCAATCCTATACCATTGCTAATATAGATCCATTTCAACCTAAATATCCTAAAACCATCCTTAGATTTTTTTATAGTTCCTTGCTTATAGCCAACTTATTATCACATATAAAATTATACTCTAATAATCTAACAACATTCAGGTTGACCACCTAGTTACCTTTTACTTTCCAAGTTGATTACTTGTTATTTGCTCAATTATATGTTGTATTGTAAGAACTTGCATTAACCAACATTATTGAAAGGTTTTGTGTTGTGTGCCTCAATTGGATCACCCTCATTGATCCAATTGATTATGTGTTTCCTTTCATTTCTTGCTTTAAAAATTACTTGTAATTTTTTTCTTATCTTAATACATAGTTGTTTCTATCGATGCAGTCTCTTAAAAACTATCTATTTTTTCCTCTATGTTGTGCTAGGTTGACCCAGTCGACCTTGTACACTTTTTTAGCCCCTATTTACTATGCTAGAACGACCTAGTTGACTATGTATATTTTTAGGCCCTATTTTCTATACTAGGTTGACCTAGTTGACTCTATACTATTTTTTCCTTCCCTATCTATTAACATAATTCTCTATTTCACCTTCTTATTATTTTGTTCATTTCTCTCAAGTCATCATGAAGTCTCTTATTAGAATCTTCTTGGATAGCTTGAATCCATTTATATACTATATGGGATGTTCATTTCTTCTTCTCTTTACCTCCCAAGATCACCATCACTCTTGGGGCACCTCTTCCCCTCCTTCCATCACTTGTAACATGGTGCAAATCATACCTCAAGATGAAGTTGATGGGTCTGATCCTTTCTATACTTATCAAGATGCTTCTCTTCTTCAAAACCTTCAAAATAATGTGGGAATAATTGACATAAATTTAATCAATAATCCCACTAATAATCCATCTTCTAATAACCCTCCCCCTAATACCAATTTGGGGAGTACTCTTACCAAGACCAACCCACCTCTTGATACAACTCAGCTTCTTGCCCAAGTTATCCAACAAATGAACATAATGCAAAACTCTAAAACCAACCAAATGATGAAACTTCAACATAATTTGATTAATATAGATAATCAACCTCTGACTATTCATCCTGAAGCCAATCCTAATTACATTCCTCCACTTTTTAGAGATAGCTTAGGCAATGTTATTCCTCAACCCATAATGAATAACAAAATTCTTTAAACTATTCAAAATGAGCCTTTAGATCCGTTCATTTTTTTGATTGATATTGGTAACATATATCCAACTATCAAGTATGATGGGACTAAAGACCCATCCTCATTTCTTAAAGCCTTTGGAAACCTTTACAAAGAGTGGATCCAAACTAATACCTTTTATAGTACTAAACTCTTAGTCAAAACCTTTACTAGTGATATATTAGAATGGTATAACCAATTACCCCAACATTCTATTTGGAAACTTGAATATTTGGTCAATCCTTTGGTTAAAGATCTGTAACACAATGATATTACCAAAAAATGTCTTAGCCACTTCATCAATGCTAAGCAATATCCCACTGAATCAACTCATGACTTTATCAAAAGATGAAAATCATTAGCCCATAAAGCCATCCATAATAGGACTGATGATAACTTATTCAAACTCTTTATAAATACTTTAACTCCTTCTCTTCAAGATAAGGTTTGAAACTTTATTCCCTAATCACTTAATGAATCTCTTGACCAATCTAAACATCAAGACTTTCTCATGAAGTAATTCAAACCTAATTCTAAACTTTTAAAAGGACATTTTCAAACATCTACCAATGTTATCACTAGTAATACTTTGAAAATCAAACCAAGAGTTTCCAAAGTTAAAATACCTTCATCTTCTCACACACCACTTTCTATGCAACAAATAAAACAACTCTTACCACCCTTTAGACCTTTCACTTATCCTAACAATCCTCCTAAGTGGTATGACCCTAATCAATTTTATTGGTTCCATGCTGAAATTGGTCATTCCAATGAATCTTATAGAGGGATCACTAAATTTGTTGTCTCATATATGCTTGGTGATTCATTTAATCATAAAACCATGATCAACCTTCATCATTAATAATACACTATTGCTTCTCAAAAATGATAGGTTTCTAAATATTCTACCTCCAATAACCAAAAATCTTTTTCTAACACTAATATCAATAAAATACCAAATATTTTTGTGCCATTGATGCTAATTATGACCAATATTATAATAATTATCAATATGTTAACACTGCTAAGGTCAATTATCATCGCAAGCTGACTCACAAATATCCCATTACCAAATCTAAAAATCCATCCTTAGAAGAATAAATTCTTCAGGACATTACAACTACTAATCTAGCCTTGAAAGCCCATGAGGAAGCACTTCTTCTTTCTAAACCTCCAACCACATCCATTCCTTCAAAAACTACTTTACCTCCTAAACCTCATGTTGGTTCTTCTAAATCTCATTGGAACTTTCATATAGAACTCAACTTTATGCCTTGTAAGAATCCACCTATGGAGTTGATTCATACCTCACCCTATCATTGCAAGTCACTTATGTAGAAAGTATAAGAATTTGAAGATCCATCCTCTATAGATGAAGAATTACCCTCTACTGAACCTCAACCTACCAATGTAAATACCATTGAAACTATGTGTCCTTCTAAGCCTTCTATTAAATTTATTAAAGAGGACATGATCAATGAAGAAATTATTTATGATGTTGATGATCCACCACTTTTTAGTAAAATGGTCATTAACACCACCCTTATTCCTAAAGTTGTAGTTGATAAAGGCATTGGTATTATTGTGACATTTTTTTGGCTAATACAACAACTTGGTTATAACAAGGATCATCTCAAGCAAACTTATCTTACCTATTGTGGTTTTGATAGGACTACTAAAAAACCACTAGGTTGAATTTGGCTTCCATTAATAATTGGACATAAAACCATTCAAACTAAGATTATGGACCTTGAATTTTCATTATCTTATAATATACTCCTTGATTTCCCATGGCCTCATAAAATAAGGTCCATTTCTTCTTTTTTAGTCAATGCATTAAATTCTTATATAATGGGAAATGATACAAGCATGAAGCCAATCCCAACCCATGGAGTATTCAACTTCTTAATCCCAAATCTCAGTGTCATATCCCTACCATTACTAAGATCAATAGTGTTCCTTTACCCAAGTTTATCAACATCAATCTTGATTTATAATTCACTCTCATGGATTCCAATGAAGATGAACCTAATGACTTGAAACATACTTGCAATATTACCAAGCTACCCATATACATTTTGCAGTGGCTTCCTCATTATTTATTACCTAAGGACCTTATTGTTCCTCTTACTGATGAGATTACTGACTTTCCCCCTCCATGTAATGTTTAAGATCCTTCTTTACCCAAGTATGCCTTCACTCAATATGATTTTGGAGTGGCCAAATTATTTCAAGATCCTTTCATCATGTCTCCTTGTAAATTTAGTAATATGGGGATTTCACCTTATAAAACTCCACTTGACTCTCAAGCACGTACAATTTCTTCAGCATATGATGATAATTACATAATGGCCCAAGCTTAATCTTGAGACTTGGATTTCTAGTATTATGAAAAAACCTTAGATCAAATTCATGCTTTTAATTAGGATGTCCATACCATATATATGGATCATGACTTAGATCCCAAAGGTTATGTACCTCCTACCAATTATCTACTTCTTGATACTCCTTGGGTGGTAGAGAAAATTATACCTTCTAAATCTCTAGAAATTCCTACATGCCCTTTACCACCTTTAGATCTAATCATTACCTCTAATCCTTCTCCCATCACCAAACCCACCAACACTTCAATATTTTTTGATCCATCTACCTCTCCTACTCTTGATATTACACTCAATGCAAAGTCAACCAATGTTCATCAGATACATTCTGAGTATGATTTCCATGGTAATTAAATTCTAGATCTTGAAGTAGATGTTGAGTACTGTGGTCCTCTTCCCACATTGCCTAGTGACAAAGCTATTCTTGAAATACTTCATGCCTAAGAACCTCAACTTCATCAACAACATCATAAACTTGGGAATTTTAAAACTAAAACCCCATGTTTCAACAACTTCATTGCTAGCATTGATCCTAAAAATAATCCAATCTCTTCTTTATCTAATGCACCATACCATTTCTAAGATGGCAATGCTATCCTTATTGAAGAAACCACTCACATTGAATTTTCACCTACTAAACATGATAATGTTAGCTTATTCTTTGATAAGTATCATGAGGTTTTATCTCGGTCCTAAGAGGACATGCCTAGTATTGACCCTATCATTATGGTGCATAAAATTATTATTTATCCCAATGCTAAATCTATGCATCAAAAGTAAGGGAACATACACCTAAGTTTTCCACCTTATGTCACAAGGAAATCATCAAATTACTCAATGCCAAATTTATTAAACTAGTGGACTATTTTGAATGGGTTTCTAACATTGTTCTTTTTTGGAAAAATGTCACTATGGTCATTCACATCTATATTTATTTCCATAATCTTAACCTCACTTATCCCAAGAACTTCCATTTACCTTTGACAGATGCCATCATTGATTCCATAGCTAGTTATGAAATTTTATCTCTTATGGATGGACTTTTGGGTTAATATTAGATTCACATTGCCCTTGAGGATCAACATAAGACAAATTTCACCATAGAATGGAGCACTTATTGCTATGTCAAAATGCCTTTTGGCCTAAAAAATGCCAGAGCCACTTACCAATGAGCAATGACTCATATCTTTCATGATATTATCCAAAATAATGTTGAAACCTATGTGGATGATCTCATTGCTAAATCCAAAATTCATAAAACTCATCTTTTAGATCTTGTTATCATCTTTGACCATATTTTCAAATATCAGGTTAGATTACGTACTTACAAATGTGTCTTTGGTGTCACATCTATAAAATTGTTATGATTCTTATTTTCTCTCCATGGCGTCGATGTTGACCCTGCTAAGATTAGTGATATCATCAATATTCCCATCCTCAATCCATTCTTGACATTCACACTTACTTAAGAAAACCTGGGGTAATTAGATGATTTATTCCCCAAATGGCTTATCATATCCATTCTGTCAAATATCTTTTGAAGAAAAGGAATTAACTTAAAATGGATGGACCCGTGTCAAAAAGCCTTTGATAACATGAAATAACCATTACTTCACCCACCTACACTTCATACTCCTTCCAATGATTGACCATTAATTTTATATACTTCTTCCACACCTATATCAGTAGGGGCAATGCTTTCCCAACAAGATGATATCAGAAGAGAGTATGCCATTTACTATATTAGTCAAGGCCTCATCGATTATGAAACAATTTATACCAAACTCAAACATGATTGCCTCACTATCTATTTCATAGCTAAAAAGCTTTGCCATTACATGTTTTACCAGACTACTTATGTCATCATTCATTCTGAACCCCTTCATCACTTCTTCTCCAAAGACTTTCCTCCTAGAGATAAAATTAGCAAATGGATGGTCCTACTTATGGAATTTGATCTCCACATTGTGACTCAAAAATATATCAAATTATAGGTCATAGCTGATCAATTTACCACAAATATTATGCAAGCTATCACTCACCTTCAAGATGGTCTTCTCAATGATAATATTATCTACATTGAAGGTCTTAATAAAACTATTTCTCTCAAAGATTATTTTCATAACTTTTCTATTGATGTTGAAGCTAATTGTTAGAGGTAAAATCACTGAGGGGTGAATCAATGAGCCAAAATATTTTAATTTTAATTCTAAT
This sequence comes from Torreya grandis, assembly GCA_037957365.1. Lineage (NCBI taxonomy): Eukaryota > Viridiplantae > Streptophyta > Pinopsida > Cupressales > Taxaceae > Torreya > Torreya grandis. The sequence goes on along the minus strand of JARHVA010004529.1, from coordinate 235,247 downwards.
CCTTTCAAACTATTAAACAATCAACATATATCAACTTGATTAAGTAACATTAACAAGAGAGCTCATTCACTCAATGCATACACAAGATCAAACACACAACACATAGTTCCTATGGGAAACCCTCATGGGGAATACAACCCACTCTAAAGCCTATAACACATGGACTAATTATCCTATAAGAGATTATAAATAGGAGATTGTTCAAGTCTTTTAGGACATAAATCTTGATCAAGTCCTCCTAACCAAAGGCTTTTAGTGAAACACCTATTTCATAAAGAGCAACTACCGCTAAGGAAGATCAAGTCTTTTAGACCCTCCTTTGAAGTGAACACCTTCACCTTAAAAATGATGTATTCAAAACCTCAAGATATATATATATATATATATATATATATATATATATATATATATATATATATATATATATATATCTAACCCCTGCACAAACTCCCTTTCTAACTCATATATGCCTCTCACATAAGCATGCCATAATCTCTCTCCTTCACTCAAACTATCCTCATATGCACACTTAGACCTATTAGAATATATTTAAACTACAAGAGAACTATTATATCATCATAAATATGAAATTAAAGTCATACATAGTCAAAAAAATTCCTTGATCATCAATTTAACTATTAGTCACACTACCTATCCTTTCTTGTTTTTTTTAATGCATACTTCACATATACAATCCACTCTTAAGTCTAAAAGCCATCACATTTGGTTTCAATATTTATAGAGAATTCATGAATTATCAATTCAAAAATCTTATTTGTTGTACATAACACATGCTTTCACCCTTAAGGTATCTTGCATGGGTCACACTTAAGCACAACTCTCTTTAAAATAAGCCTAAGACACCTTTTTAGGTCCAATGATGACCCATTCACCTCTTTGACACTTTTTTAAGAAAAATAAGAACACAAGAACACTTTCCAACTTATGTAACCATGAAACATGATCTATAGGTCCTCACTAAGTTCAAATATCCATTACAGTACCCTTCTACTTAAGGATAATTTGCACAAACAACATTTTGTGCATCAATCATTATGAGTGAACACACAGTCAATTTCTAAACCTTTGTTCATACTAGATATGATTGGTCAAACCTTCATAATACACACATAACATATTCATGGATTCTAAAATATTATAAAATAGCTAAGTCATCATGAGACATCGAAACAACATCAACACAAGCTCAAACATCCTTCCTAGATCTTTAATAGAAGAATGTTGAACACATAGTCAACTTTGAACCTTCATAGCTTTAACTATATATAATTTAGATATTAAAATATATACTTTTAGATATTAAAATATATACTTATATATGTGCCTTGGAGTCCTTTACAAATTCACTTTTTACACCATGAGCAAATTCTACATTTATCAAAAGATATGGCCCAAAAACTAGACACTAGTCTTTCCTTTATTAAATTCAAATATTCAAATGCAAACAGTCACAATTAAACCTTGATCACTTTTATCGCATATCATATCCTTGCATCTTTAGATTAAACATGAAACTTTAATAATATTCAAAATTTAACTCATAGTTCACCACTACCTAAATTTTAAACTTTGAATACTTGGCATCATCTCGCTTCTTCCTAACATCCTAGAATAAACACACTCCATCAATTTCTTGTATGTAGCTCAATATTTATTTGTGTTTAAATATTAGAAACTCTAAAGAATCTCACTCAATACACACCATTGATATATATCTATGTGAACACCCACTCACTATTATATCTTTGAAGAGGATTGATCTTTATCCTTGATTAACGTTAAACTTTGAACACTTGTCCTCATCTCACTACTTCCAAACATCTTGGAAAGAACATGCTCTATTAATCCTTTTGTAAGGAGATCGATCTTTACTCAGTTTAAGCATCAAACACTTTGACTCATTTGACTTAATGTGAACCATATATATAAATTTACTAACTCCCATGAACCTTTGGATCTCCATCTGGTCTAGATCTTTAACATCATGTAAAAATGACTAGGTATGGGGACCATTACTTATTTGCTTGGAAGGCCAACTTTGTACCTCAATAACTTTTTTTGTACTTAGATGCATGATCTTAAATTTGGACCATATAATCTACTCAGATAAGATAATCCAACCATATATCAATCTAATCATATAACCTTTGTGTGTGTGAGATATAATGCCATTAATCTACTCACTCAGATTTTTCTACCACAAAACCAACTATGTCAACAATTGCTTGGGAGGCCAACTTTAAACATGCATATATTTTATCATGCTTCATTGCATGACCTAAAATTTAGTGCATATCAAATAGGAATAAAAATTAAGAAATCAATATGATCAAATTATTTTGAAATATCTACACATGTGAGATATGCAATCACCAAATTGCTTACTTGGCTCTTTCTTACCTCATGCAAAATTTGGCTAAGTATGGGAAAACATTGTCAAACTACTTAGGAGACCAACTTTACACTTGCGTATATTTTTTCATACTTCATCACATGACATAAAATTTAGTGCATAATAATTAGGCATAAATGTGATCACAACGATATGACCAAGTCCCCCTGACTCATCAACACATGGTAATGTGACATCAGTGAACTACCTACTTAGATTTTCTGCCACTAGACTGAAAATTTCTAGATGAAAACAATGATCAACTAGATGAAATACATTGATGCACAAAATTAATAAAATCATATAAAATATATTATAGGACCCCTTAAATATGCTCAATACTCCATACTTGTCCCTAAACATCTTTATCCATGCCAAAACTGAAGATCAACCAAGCCTCCTTCAAGCATACTAGGACAAACACATTGCACACTTTGTCATTATCACTTAGACTATCAAGGAACTTTATCTACTCATTATGACACCTCCATGACATCACCATGAAATCATTAACAGTTATCCAATAATATCCCCCTTTGTCATTGATGTTAACACCCATCATAAAATAATAAATAGCTCACCTTCCTTCTCTCTCTTCAAGCACTCTCACAATAGGAATATTCTCCCCCTTTGAAAAAATGAAAAATTGGGAAAAAACTAATATTGAGGACCTAAAAAGATCATCAATAATAGATGACCACCTTATAAAGATGATACAAACACCCTCTTACCTTGATCCTACCTTTTCTTTGCCTTATCAACTTCCTCTTGCCACATGTCAACACTCTCTTCAACCAAAAACTGCAACCAATGAAGGAAGAACACAAAAAAATCATATAAATATAATGTAAATCATCAAGAAACATCTAAAAAGGACTCCCCATAATATCTCTGAGCTATTTCACCTTTTGAGCATCTTCAGATCTCCACACACCATGAAGAACCAACACATAGGCTTACTAGCCTTCTCTCTCAAGATACCACAAGGACCACCAATAGAACTTCATGCCACTTTAAAAATAGGAAAAATACTATAAAAAAACTTGAGAAATCTCCTTGAAACATACATACCTTGTTGTATGTGAGAAACTGATCAAAAATCACTTTTCTTCACACTATGCTAGTCTAGTCTCCTTGTAGCCCTACCTAGCACTTGAAGATCGCACAAATTTTATTATACAAATTATCAAGACCTAAAAAATCATATATGGATCACTCTAATATACCCCCTCAAGCACACTAATTTTCATTAACTAGATCATCCTCTGAAATATACTTCCTTCAAAACCTACTAGCTAATTAGGCCTCCATATTGACAAAAACATAAATTATTTGAAAACCACAAACCTTAAAACCTCTATGAAACATGATTTGACAACTAATTTGGCACTTTAAACATATTAAGAAGCCTTAGACTTCAATTCATAAATAAAACCACTTTTCTAGTAGAGCCCCAAAACCCTAAAAACTCAGAACAAACAAGGTTAAAAAACCTCTTTTTGGTCAACATCCACCTCTAAAATGTCTTTCATACCTGGAAACACCCATAACACACTTCTAAACCAATATTTGAGCTTCCATACCTTTGGGAACCTTAACTTTATATAACATGGCTTTTGATATGTAACAAGATAGATAAACCTGAGAGCACATAGAAACTTCTAAAAGGCATATATAGGATCATCAAGACACAAACCCACTTGGAACACATCAAAAAGAATTGCACAGACATTTTTGAGTACCAAAATCTTCTTGACACCCCATCAATCTCATTAAGCCACCTAGAATCACCCATTCTAACCCTATACTATAGCTCCTTCATAAACCTCTAGAGAAAGATCATGAACTTGATACTCCCCCTTAACTAATGACATTATAAGAACAACACAAGTCTCTACATAGAATGACATTATGATCTTGAGCACACAAACTATCTTCTCCATAATAAATATGTCTCCTGAGAATCATAGACAGAGACATCCTACTTCATAATGTCTTATAATATTATGAAACTAGGAGTTACACATAACTCCTCATATTCCTCCTCCTCCTTGGTCATTTGATGCTTATAATTCTTATTATTCTTATTAGGATTAAGAGAAGCAACATGATCATCTACTACAACATTCTCCTTCTCTTTTATGATTGGATTGACAATATATGGAGACAATATAGATTCATGACATACCTTTTCATATGTATAATCTTTTTTGTAGCTTGAAACCTCATCTCTAGGTATTGAAAATTGATGTTCTTTGAATGATACTTGATCTTAAACAACAAGATGTTCACTTGGATCCATACACACCTTGAAACTAGCCTCAACCAACACCTTGGTCTTCTCCTTGAACTTGGTTTCTTCATTCTCAACATGAGCAAACAATGAGAGCCCTTAGCACTCTTCACCTTTTGTAGCATTCTCCACCATATCAAACAAATTACTTAGATATGAATCATTATGAATCATACTTACCAATTTTGGTTTCCATGAGTTAATTTTTCTTCTTCCTTGTATTCTAGGATCCTGATTGAACCTATTCTAATCTTTAGACTTTTTCTTGTAGAATCTAGCAATGTGACCAATCTTTTTATATTTGTAGAAAAAAATACTTCTTGATGGAAACTCAACTTATCTTAGCTTATATGGAAAATGTCTAAGAAACTATCTCTCATTATGATGGTTGAAACACTCAAACTTGCTCACACCTTTTGATTGATGACCCCCATCATAGTTCCATGCATATTAATTTTTAACAGTCTCTTGCATTCTCTAGCTCTATGCCCAAACTGATTACAAGTATATTAATAACCATTGAAATTTAAATACCTCATGTCACTTGGTTGTCTAATTTGATTTATCTTCATTCTACCAGCACCTTGATTCCTTGTCTAATGATTTGTCTACAAAAGCTGTTCCACCTTTCTCTCATTGACATTCATGTCAACTTGAGAAACAACTTTAGGCTCTTAATTAAAACCCAATACAAATCTATCACTAGCTGATTTTTGATCCTTTAGGAGATCATCTAGATCATTATAAATTTTATCAAACTTGAGAAATGATTTCACCTTGATTGCAAACTTCTCTAACTCATGCTTCAAAGACACAATCTCAGAAGCATATCATAAGAATTCTTTGTCTTTGTTTCTTAAACTTGCAAACATAGATTCTAACTTACAAATAAGATATATGATAGCACCTCCATGCTCTCTAGAGTCTTAAACTAGTCTTACCTCAAACACACTGAATTGATCCTCATAGTCATTGAGTTTAGATTTAATCTTCTTACTGATATTCTTCTCAATCTTTAGTTCTTAAAGATCATTTGTCGATACAGTCTATTAGTCCACCTCATCTTCATCATCATCTAAATCAATCCGAATACACTTCTTTTGATGTGAGACACTTCCTTCCTTAGCCATGAACATGGTTTCATACTCAATAGGACCATCATCTTTATGTTCATATTCTGAGTCACTAACTTCACTCTCATCTGATGAGCTACAATCTTATTTGGTGTAGATACTCTTCTTGTCCTTGAAGTACTTCTTCTTATTGTCAAACCTTTTGAATCCCTTTTTGCTTTTATTAGACCTGAATGATCTCTTGCCATCATCATAACCTTGATCATTTTCTTCATCATCATCCTTCTTATACTTATGAGGTAACTTATTATCAAAATGTCCTACCTCTCCACAATTGAAGAATTTGAGGGGTAGTTTACCCTTATACTTTCATGAACCTCTTTTCAATTTCCTTGAAATCAAAGCAATTAGATCATCCTCAACTATATCAAAAATGTTATCCTCCTTGGGTTTATTACCTTAGAGCTTCTTATTTATCTTCATTTTAGTCTTGAAAGTTCCTTATTTATTAGTATATTATCATTTACTCTCATATCATTAGCAGCAAGGGTGCCATGCAATTGATCCATATTCAATTGAGTAAGATCATGACTTTCTTCTATAACATATACTTTTAGATCAAACTTGAGGGATAGAGACATTAATACATTTTGAATTATAGTAGACTCTTCAAGGTTCTCTCCAATACCTCTAATGATGTTCATAATCTCATCAAATTTATATATAAAGGATGCCATAGAATCTTCTTCCTTCATCTTGAGAATTTCAAATTGCCTTATGTGAGTCTACAACTTAGCAAGCTTGACCTTTTAATCTCCTTCATAAATGATCTGCATTTTATCCCATATCTCTTTAGAAAATTTATAATGGATTACCTTGGTGATCTCAATCTCTATAATACCACAAGTGATGTCATTCATTGCCTTAATATTATTGTCAAATAGCTTCTTTTCTTCATCACTAGATAGAGGAGTAGTAGGAATAACATAACCATCCATAATAGATTGCCATACATCAAACCCTATGGACATAATTTATGTCCTCATCCTTACCCTCTAAAAATCATAATTAGATCCATTGAAAATTGGTGTTTTCTTAGTAGATAAACCTCCTTGCATTTGTTGACTACCCATATTGTACCTTGGATCACCTTCAAGTTGTTAAGACTTTATTAGAGTACATGCTCTGATACCAATTATTAGAGCTACAATCATTGAGAGGTGGGGGTGAATTAGTAATCCCATATATTTTAATTTCAATTCCAATCCTTTGAAACCATTAAACAATCATCACATATCAACTTGATCAAGTAACATTAATAGGAGAGCTCGTTCATTCAATGCATACACAAGATCAAACCCACATCACATAGTTCCTGTGAGAAACCCTCATCAGGAATAAAACCCACTCTCAAGTTTACAACACATGGAATAATTTTCCCATAAAAGATTAAAAATTAGAGATTGGTCAAGTCCTTTAGAATATAAACCTGTATCTAGTCCTCCTAACCAAAGGCCTTTAGTTAAACACTTGTTTCACAAGGAGCAACTACCCCTAAGGAAGATCAAGTCCTTTATACCCTCTTTTGAATTAAACACATCCAACTTAGAACTATTGTCTTCAACACTTGATGATGGATCTATAATTATATAACCTTTTCACAAACTCCTATTCTATCTCATATAGGCCTCTCACATAGGCATGCCATAATCTCTCTCCTTATTTACTCAAACTATCCTCATATGCACACTCAGACCTCTTCACGTATCCTCAAAATGTAAGATAACTATATTTTCATTATAAATATGACCTAAAATTCATACACATAGTCAACAAATTGTTATTCTCATCAATTCAACCAACATGCACACTACCTATCCTTTCTTCTTTGCTTCAACACATACTTCACACATACAATCCAATCTTAAGTCTAAAAACCATCACATTTGGTTTAACTATTTTTAGAGCACTCATGAATTATGAATTCAATACTATTCCTTATTGTCCACAACATATGAATTTACCTTTAAGGTATCTTACATGGGTCACATTTAAGCACGACTCTCTTTCAAAAAAGCCTAAGTCACCTTTTTAGGTCCTATGATGATCCATTCACCTCTTTGACACTTTTTTAAGAAAAATAAGAACATAGGAACACTTTTTAACTCATGAAACTATGACACATGATCTATAGGTCCTTCTTAATTTCTAATAACCATTATATTACCATTCTGCTTAATCACAATTTGTTTAAGCAATATTATGTAAGAAACCATTATGAGCAAACACACAGCCAGTTTATAAACCTTTGTTCATAATGGATATAATTTTTCAAAACTTCATAATTAACACATAACATCCTTATGGATTCTATAACATAATAAAATAGATAATTCATCATGAGGCATCGAAACAACATCAACATAAGCTCAAACATCCTTCCCAGGGCTTTAACAAAAGAATGTTGAACACAAAGTTAGCTTTGAACCTTCATAAATTTGACTGTATATATTTTTAGATCTTCAAATATATATTTATATATGTGATTTAGAATCCTATAAAAATATGATTTTAACATCATGAGAAAATTTTGCCTATATCAAAAGATATGGCCCAAAAACTAGACACTAGTATTTCCTTTATTAAATTCAATCTTCAAATGCAAATGGTCATAGTTAAACTTTGGTCACTTTGCTAACATATCATGTCCTCACATCTTTAGATTAAACATGAACCATTGATCTTATTCTAACTTTAACTCATAATACACCACTACCCAAATGTTAAACTTTGAACACTTTTCATCATCTCGCTTCTTCCTGACATCCTAAAACAAACAAGCTCTATTGATTTCCTGTACATAGCTCAATATTTATGTGTTTAAACATTGGACACTTTGAAACATATCTCATAATATGCACCATTTATATCTATCTAAACTAACACATTCTTTCCATTATATCTTGGAAGAGGTTCTATCTTTATCTCTACTTGACATTAAACTTTGAACTTGTGTCCTCATCTCATTGCTTCTAGACATCTTGGAAAGAACACGCTCCATAGATCCTTTTGTAAGAAGCTCAATCTTTACTCAGTTTAAGCATTTAAATATTTGACCCATTTGAATTACTATTTACCATAGATCTAGATGTATGAACTCTTGTGAACCTTTGGATCTCTATTTGGTCCAAATCTTTAACATCATGCAAAATTGACTATGGAGACCATTGCTTATCTACCTATAAGGCCAAATTTGGACCTCGATAACTTTTACAATTCTTAGATGCATGATCTAAAATTTGGACCATATCATTTCCTCACATAGGAAAATATAACCATATATCAATATGATCCTAAAACCCTCATGCGTGTAATGTATAATAACATTAACCTACTCACTCAGATTTTTCTACCATAGAGCCAACTATGTCAACAACTACTTGGGTGGCTAGCTTTAAACATGCATATTTTTTGTCACACTTCATCACATGACCTAAAATTTATCACATGTCAACTAGGCATAAAACTAAACAAACCCATATGATAAAATTATTCTTAAATGTCCACACATGTGAGATATTCCATCACCAAACTACTTACTCAGCTCTTTCTTGCCTCATGCAAATTTGGCTATGGGAAAACGCTGCGAAACTGCCTAGGAACCCAACATTGCACTTGCATATATTTGTTTCACTTCATTATATGACCTAAAATTTATTATATAGAAACTAAGAATAAATTTTATCACAAACATATGACCAAATCCCCTAACTCATCTACATGTGTCAATGGTGATGTCAGCAAACTGCCTACTCAAATTTTTTACCACTAGACCCAAAATGTCCAGATGAAAAAAATGATCAGCCAGATGAAATACACTCATGCACACAAGCACTCAAGCATATAAAACCTCTTATAGGACCCCTTTCACATGTTTAGTACTCCATACTCATCCTTAAACATATCTAGCCATGCCAAAATTGAAGATCAACCAAGCCTCCTTTAAACATACTAGGATAAACACATTGCACACTTTGTCATTATCACTTAGACTATCAAGGCACTTCATCCGCTCATCAGGACACTTCCATGACATCATTGCCAATTATCCAACACTAATAACCTTGATGAATACACTATTTCCCTTGATGCCACTAAACCTAAAGTAGTTATCAAATATCTCCCTAAAATTAATGTTGACATACATGAGGATACTTAGACCCTTCACTTTGATGGTGTTAAATTACATCAAGGAGTTTGAATAGGTTGTATTATTACAATTCCTCTTGTAAAGTTAATACCTCTATCTTTTCATTTAACATTTTATGTCACCAATAATATGGTTGAATATGAATCCCTCATCTTAGGCATGAGAATTGTTCTTCATCTAGACATTCAATATTTCCATGTCGTAGGTAATTCCCAACTTATTTATGATCATGTAAATGGTGATTACCAATGTAAAATAAAAAATATCATTAACTATCATCAAATTAAAACCACTCTTTATTAGGATTTCATCTCTTTCATTATTGAGCCTATCCCTAGAGATCAAAATTCCATTATTGATTCCCTAGCTTCTTCAACTTCTCTCTTTCATCCCCACCAAGTTATTTTTTATCCTAATTTTCTTATAAAAATAAGAAAATATCCATCTCATACTCAACCACTAGATTCACTTATCTACCACATAGAGGCTATTACCATTTGACAAAGCCCATGGTATAAATATATTATTCAATTCTTAGAACATTAACCTCCTAACTTAGACTCTCACAAAAAGACACGTATTCATAAACAAGATTTCAAATATGTATTTTGATACAACATCCTTTATTATTTTAATGTTGAAGGTACCTTTCATTTTTGTGTTATGCAATATGAAGTCCCTTATCTTATTGAATAAGCACATGGGGCATTTGCAGTGGCCACTATAGTGGACATGTTATAGCCCACAAATGCCTACATATGAGATACTTTTGGCCTACTCTTGAAAAATATGCAATCAAATTTGATAAAAAATGTACTCATTAACAACTTTATGATGATCTAATTCATTCACCTCCAGCTGAGCTTCAAAAGGTCAAATCTCCTTGGCCATTTTCCATGTGGGTATTATATCTTATTGGCAAATTAACTAATTCCCAATATGGACATGTTTTTATCATCATCACTACCAAATATTTTACCAAATAGGTTGAAGTTATACCACTTGTTAATGTCACTGGTAACACCATTGCCAAATTTATCCTTAATCAAATCATTTTACACTTTGGTGTTCCCCATACTATCATTTTAGACAATGGTGTTAATTTAAAAAATAAGGATGGCAAACAACTTTGTGTTAAATTAAATATCAATCACAAATTTTCTACACCATATCATCCATAATTCAATGTTCAAGCTGAGGCCCCTAAAAAAATTCTTAAGAAAATTTAATAAAAGATAATTTGTGAAACCCACATGGATTGCAACATTCACCTCTATCCTGATCTTTGGGCCTATCAAAATAACATATGTACTATCACTAGGGCAATACCATTCTCTCTAGTCTATGGTTTTGAATCAGTTCTTTCATTAAAAGTTGAGCTTCCATCTCTTCATATATATCTTCATGGTATCATTCCTGATGAAAAACTATGTAATGCTTATTTTCACGCTCTTGATCTCCTTGATGAACACCATCTTACTGCCTTGCATCATAATCACCAATACAAAACTTGTATTACCAAACAACATAACAAATGTGTTAAATTTTTCACATTTAAGATTGGTGATCTTGTCCTTAAATTATCTTTCACCCATGATAAAGAAGGTAAATGCACCCAAAAATGGTGGGGTCCTTATTTAATCAAAGATATTCTTGGTCCAAGTACCTATCACCTTCAAACTAATGAAGGCCATGTTTTCAAAGAGCCCACCAATGCATAATTCCTTAAGAATTAATTTGCCTAAAATTTTCCTTCTTTTCATTCTTTTTATATACATCTATCTAACACTTTTTATAGGTTACTTACATGGTTCTCTCTTACAATAGTTCTTTCTTATTACAAACCTTTAGTCCTTTTTTTTTTGGTCTTTTAGTTTCCCCTTTCTTGCATGAGTTGCATTGTAAAACCATGAATAGGACCCAATATTCCTCATGATGTACTATAGTATTCCTTATTTTCATATTATTTTTACACACTTTTTGGCATCACTTGTATTTCTCTTTTGTGAGTTGCATTGTAAAACCATGGATAGGACCCAATCTTCCTCACAAAATACCATATTTTTCTTCTTTATTTTTCACATGCTTTTTGGCACCCTGTTGGGTTTCTCTTTTGTGAATTTTAGTGTAAGACCATGGATAGGGCTTGGTCTTCCTCACAAAATTACCATTTTATCATTCCTTTTATAAGACTGTGTTTTCAATCCTTGTTCTCAACTTTAACTTTTGCTTCTTTTGATCGATGGAATTTACACAACAATCTATGTTAGCATTCTTTCCTTCATTTCCCTCATTCTTATGATAAGGAATCACACTTTAATATCATTTTATCCATTCTTTTTACCCTTTGTCATATATTTTTATGATTTGAAGTAATTCAAATTGTTCCATGTGTCATTCCTCTTGATTTCATGTCCTTTCACTCCACATTGGATAAAACAAGGTCAAAGTCAAGATAACACTTTTATTTCACCTAGATTTATGAGACTCTTATAACCCATGCTCTTTGAATTTCTCTCTCTTATCAACCAAATCCCAAGTATTTAAATGAAATTCATCTTTAATACCCATGTTTGGTTTTCTGAATTTGTATGGAGAAGGAATAGAAAAAGCCATAAAAAAAAGTTAAAAGCCAAATAATTTGAAATAAATGGTAATGATATATAAAATATAACATAAAAATCTAAAAATTCAAACTCACATCAAAATACATGATTCCAAGAAGATCTCCTATATCTAATTGATTCTTAAACTCCATAGTTGGTCTCACCTAAAGCCGAGGTCCATTGGGGTATGGTAGGCTAGTAGATTAGAATAAGAGAATTTAACAAACTCTATGGTGATAATTACTTTCTCATTTAATTACCCAATATTTATAGTAGATAGATGGCTCTATAAGGGGTCTTGAAGAATAGGGAACACATTGTGGGAAGGTAGGTCCATTTTACTTTTCATGTATATAGCCTTCATGGGATGATCTACATACTACATTTATTGACCTAAGACTTGTGTGGATAAGAGAAGTTATTTAGAGTCCTTAAGATTAAAATTACTCTTGTTTTGACAAACCTAATTTGAGTGTTTTGACTTTGATAAAGAGTTCCTTTGCCATGGTTTTTCATTCTTTCTCCCCTCCACCCATTTCATTTCCCCCCTTGATAGGTAAATCATGATTCCAAATCTATTTTCCCTCTTCTATACGTCCTTTTTTATTCACCTCTTAAAAACATACTAGCACTACTTTGTTTCACTTTTATCTATCCTTAGAGTGAAACAACATGTTTGAGCAATTTTGGATTACTTTCTTTACACCATATATTTATATTCCTAGACTGGTTTTTCTATCTTTTTACTATTTGTCATTTATTGTACCACCCTTCTATTATGGACAACTAAGTCCATACCTTTTCCAATTATTACATGAGGTTGCCTTGTTACTTCTCACTTGATAATGTTATTTTCCCTTTTTATGGACCTTTTTCCATTATTGAGTGAGATAATGCTTATTACTACTCACTCATCAATGTTCTTTTACCATTTTTTTGTTACTAATTTTACATCAATGTTTGACTACCATCCTTTTTTACATGTATCCTTGGTTTGACTTGGTGAATTTTCCTTTATTACTTAAGGTTTACTTGTTTGAGTTTTTTGGTCTTTAATAGCCTTGGATTTCTGGTTACCCAATTTACTATTTTTTTGACTTGGTCATTTGGTCTAACATAACACTTGTCACCCCAGCTTGCCAAATTTCCAAGTATGTCTTATCCTCATAGCACCAACTATCTTGGATTTCTCATGTTTTTTTTACTCTTTAGTTTTGTATTCTTGGGTTTGTCAAAAGCAAACTCTATTCCCTACACAATTAAAACTAAAAACACAACAAACAATTATCTAGTGATAAATTAAGTTAAGGTATGCATGAAATTTACTTTTAATCATTTAAAATAATGTAACTTTTTTAGCCTTAGCGTTATGTGTTCCTATGTTCTTTCTCAAATCACCATCCCCTATTGCACCTTAGTGACACATGGTGAGCTTTGAGTGGGGCATATGTATACACATAATATTTTCAACTTTATCAATTACTAATGCTTTACATATTTCAAGAACCCATCAAGACTCAATCTCTCTGAGTGCATGCCTTAAAGGGTGCACCAGGAAAAGGGTGGGTAGACCATTGGTGCTTCACAAGATTGTTGTCCCCTATTTCCACTTATTACCAATCTAACCAATTCCTAAAAACCATTCCCTAATCTATTACTCATTTTCAAACTCTTATAGTCTTTTCCACTTTCCATCCCTCTTTTCCTCACCCTAAGTCCATTTTGTTAGTTAGCTATGCTAGGCTGATTGAGTCAACCCTGTATAGTTTTGGGTGATTTTCATGTAGGAATTAGTTTAGCCTTTGGCTGATCTAGCTCATGACCTAGTGAATAATTATTTGAAATTATGCTAGGTTGATTTGGTTAACCCTATTAGTTAGGATTTTTGGAAGGGTTTAGGGTCAAATTCATCTATATATATAAGACCATTTCATCATTATTTAATATGTAATCAAGAGTTATTATTCATTCATACTTCTTTACAATATGCTCTTCCACCATTCTACCTGAGGAGTCTTAGCTTAGGGATTATAATTGGAGAAACTCGTATTGTGGATAAGTCTTGGATGTTTTGGCCTTTCTTAGTGATCCTTACAAACCATGACAACCTCTTGAAAATCCCCTTTAGCCATGGGAGATGTTGAGTCTCGATGGGTTCACCATTCAGGTAAGTATTCTCTAACTTTTCTCCTCTCTTTAATAGATATAAGTAGCATAAGTATTGGCTTCGAATAATATTACTCTTCATATTCTATGTATTAGGGTCTCACTCATACTTAGCTTAATTGAGATTATCCCATACATGTTTTGATTTTTTCTAACCCCTCATGCTATGCCACAAGCTTTGGTGAGTAGTAGACTGGATTTACCTTACTTGTTATTAGTTTAAGTGAAATATTAAAACTCAAGACCCCCTTAGGGTTATTACATGATTGTGTTAGATTTGAGGCTTTGGAACCCTCCCAAGCACCATATATTATGATAAGATATCCCCTAATCGGGTTTAGTAGATCCCCATGTCGGTCATGTTACCACTTAATAAATGTGTCCCCAATTGGAAGTGTATGGTATGATCTATCTTCTCCAAGTTAGGATTGATTTATAGATATGATGCATTTATAATTGCATATAAAGTATACCTTAACTTTTAAAAATAAACATTAGTCTTTCTAAAGTTACCTTAAACTTTTCTAAACTACATTGAAAAATGCCTCTTATAAAATGGAAACTGATACAAGGATCAAGTTTTGGATCTTAGGGGTTGTATTTTGGCCTACAAGGGAAAAATTTCAAGAGCTTCATTTTCTATTTCAGCCAAAACAAAAACCTTTTTGCACACTTTTCTTCAACTTGCTGAGGTGTCAATTTGGTAGGCTATGGAAATGATGGTGTTGGGAAGGGGCATTCATGCACATTAGTGAAAGGTCTTCATCTGATTAGCTATTTTTTCTCATCTATGCTTGCCTTTGGTATGTATTCATATACATTACATGGATGAAACATGCAAACCTCCAATTAGATATTATCTTTGAGGCCACCCAAAAATAGGTCAGTCAGATTTTCCTTAATGATGTCCACCATATGTGAAGAAATATTCTAAATTTGATAAATGTAATCCTTTACAATTCCAATTTGGCATAACTTGGCTAGATGACTGAAGTATTTTTCAAAGATATTATTGTGATAATGGAGCTGTAACTCTTTATAAAATATCTACCATGAAACTAGGACACCCTTATTTTTATTTTGGGCACACAACCAACAATACCAAATGAATGGATCAAATTTTAGATATTGAGAGGCCATGACCACTTTTTTCAAACATAGAGTTTAATGTAGATCAAATAAATTTTCAATTTGAGTAAACTAGGTGAGTGGATCATTACCATTAAACTTGTGCAGGTCTACTTTTATCAACATCAGCTTGGGGCTAGGATTGGTGTTGGAATGGTTTAGAGGAGGGGAACTAGACTAAAGTGGTGGAGGGTTATTTTGTAGTGGTTAAGCTAAAAATTTGGCCAATTATCTAGTTAGTTGTTGCAATTGATCCCACATGACATTTAGGTCCCCTGTCAATCCCATGATGTCCCCTTTATCTGTATCAAAATCATCATTTTTCACCATGCCCTAGAACTTTGACTTAAGTTGATGAACTACCTAAAAAATACATGGATCAAAAGCTTTAGACTCCATGTTGAGATGAGTTTTTAGAGTTTTTTAACCTTTCCCAAATCTATGAGTGTTCAAACTAGCCATGCACAAACCCTATGAGGGTTTCAAACAAAAAAAAAGTGTACTGGTGGAATACATTGTTGTGATTGTCTCATCAAGATGAATTCAACAACTATTAATGTGCATAAAGATGAAAAAATTTGGCCCAAAAAAGTGTATTAATAGAATATACCATGACAATCATCTCATAGGGATGAATCCAATGATTGCTAATTCACACAAGGTAAAAACATTCCATACTCTTTTTTTACTTATATTTTTTTTCAAAAAAAAAACAAACAAAACTAAAGTGATGAAAAATTTAAATTCTCCATGGATCAAAAGTCATGTTTTTTTGACTTGCTAGTGCTTAAGATACCATATCCAAAAAAATTACATCATAGATACTCACCCAATCAAAAATCTAATACCACTTGTAATGAAATTACTTAGATGATTCACAATAATAGAATTATATATCATAAAATTAAATGTAGAATAAATAGATCCATAATAATTAGCAAAAGAGCATAATAATTAAATATTATGATTGAGCCACTTTGAGGCGGTAACCTCCATAACATGTTGGAAATATTATCATTGATGTCAAATTAGCATTTAATGTCTAAAGGTGTTTTTAATGTTTATATCTTGGCTAAAGTGTGTTAATATTAATTAAATATTAACGAATATATTTTTGGTTGAATAAAGACAAAAGAGGGCCCATGAGGAAGTCAGAGAGCCATCACTAAAGGCAAAAGAGGGAAATGATGCATTTTCCCATGAAGGGTCACCTAGAGGAAATTGAAGAGTTAGTAAGTAAAGACAAAGAAAGGATTCGAAGGGTCATGTAAGTTTGGCACCATTTTCCATGTGAGTTGAAAGGTCACAAAGGGTGAATGCTAAAGGTCATTTGGAAAGCTATAAAATGAGTATTGGGAAGCCATTTGTATTATGGAAGTGAATGATTTTATCTAGATAAGAAGAGCAATGAAAAGTAGAGAAAAGAGAAGAGATATAGTAGCGTGTTATCATTTGTTGAGAAAGCAACATTGAGAGATAGTGATGTTGGGGTTGGTGCTCCTGTGGGTAGGTGCTCATGAATCATTACTATGTTGGTGCTTAGAAAAGGGGTTGGTGCTCTTGAAATTTAGTGCTTGTGAACTTTGTAACTTGAGTTGGTGCTCATTTATATACTTGAAATTGTTCTCCATGGTTTTTCCCACTTTGGGTTTTCACGTAAAATCTGCTCTCTCTCTCTCTCTCTCTCATGTGATGCATGTTATTGCTTTTAGTTTTATTGCATAATTAAATGTATGATTAAGTGGTTAAAGCAAAAGGAATTTGATTAAGTAAAAGATATATCTTGTGCTTAACAATTGGTATCAAATTAGGTTCCTTCAGAAATAATTTAATAACTTAAAGGTAGATCAAGGAAATCATAAGATGGCAAAGCATCTATGGAAGGAGAATTAAGAGCTGAAATCTATGGTTGAGGCTCTTAATGAATAGGTGTGTATCTTGGATTCTAAGTTAGATATAGAAGAAAAATAAAATAAGATGTTTATTCAGGATCTTAAGAATCAACTAATGGTTTTGTATTCAAGTTTAAAATCAAGAGAAGAAGAGTGTAATTAGTTGAAGGTTGAGTTATGTTTTTTAAAGGATAATCATGAGAATCTCATAATCAAGGTTGAGAAATATCATGAAATATCATTCCAAGTTAAGAAGGATGCAAGTTTTAAAGGAAAATTGAAGAAGTCAATTAGGTAGCCCAATGCTTTTAGGTTTTCAAATTCTTTTTATGGCCACTATTTTATTTATCATCATGTTGGTCATAGGAAAAGAGATTGTATGAGGAGAAGCAACTAGTTAAAGGGATATCTCAGTCACATTCAAACAAAAGGTATGAGAAATGTTGTTTGCCTTTGTTGTCATAAGGTTAGCCATATTGCTAAATTATGTCCAAATAGAGTAAAGAGATATTCAAGGTATGTCAAAGGATACAAATCCCCTAGAAGACATGAGAAGAGCCAAATTTAGGTTTGGAGACCTAAGACAATAAAGGTTGATTAGGTTGAGTTTAAGAGTGATAATAAATTACTTTCTATAATGGATAAAGAATTAGATAGGAAGGATTGTGAAGAATCTCTTGTTACATTTGAGCATGAGCCTTATCAAGATAAGACAATTACAAGAGTTGAAAAGATGAACAACATCATGTATGTTGAGGTTAGTAATTCAAATAAGTTAGACATGCTTAAATGGATTCTAAGAGAAAGAAACAAGAAGATCAAGGAAGTAACAGAGGAGAGTGGGAATCTCTTGAGATTTTGTTTTAGGACCCTTTGTGTGGGGTGTCTCTTCTAGGATTCAAGGAGACACTTTTAAGAAAAAATGAAGCATGGTGGATGTTGTTGGGTCTTAGCTATGTTGCATGACAAGAAGTTGAGTTGATAGATTAATTTGTATATTAGTTGAGAGGCAGCTAAGTGTAAGCTCCAAGACATACTCTTTGCCATTGATGTCAAAGGGGAGAAGTACAAGAATAGGTTTGGGAAATAGGATGCTATAGTAAGGGGGAGTTACTATATATTTTTAGTTGGTTCAGTTCACAGGTCTTAGTTTTAGGTTGGCATGTGCAGTACAAGTTTTTTAGAATTGGTAATAGTTTCAGGTTGCCATCAAAGATAAAGGGGGAGATTGTTGGAAATATTATCATTGATGTCAAATTAGAATTTAATATCTAAAGGTGTTTTTAATGTTTATATCTTGGCTAAAGTGTGTTAATATTAATCAAATATTAAAAAATATATTTTTGGTTGCATAAAGATAAAAGAATGCCCATGAGGAAGTCGAATAGTCATAACTAAAGACAAAAGAGGCAAAGGACACATTTTCCCATGAAGGGTCATCTTGAGGAATTTGAAGAGTCACTAGGTAAAGACAAAGAAAGGATTTGAAGGGTCACGTAAGTTTGGCACCATTTTCCATGTGAGTTAGAAGGTCATAAAGGGTGAATGTCAAAGTTCATTTGGAAATTTATAAAATGAGGATTGGGAAGCCATTTGTATTATGAAATTGAATGATTTTATCTAGCTAAGAAGAGTAGAGGAAAGCAAAGAAAAGAGAAGAGATATAATATTGTGCTATTATTTGTTGAGAGAGCAACATTGAGAGATATTGGTGTTTTATACACAAGATGGGTTGGTGCTCCTATGGGTGGGTGCTCACGAATCATTATTGTGTTGGTGCTCAACAAAGGGGTTGGTGCTCCTGCAAGTTGGTTCTTGAAAACCTTGTAACTTGAGTTGGTGCTCATTTATATACTTGAGATTGTTCTCTATGGTTTTTCCCACTTTGGATTTCTACATAAAATCTGGTGTCTCTCTCTCTCTTATGTGGTGCATGTTATTTATTTTAATTTTATTGCATATATTGAATGTATGATTAAGTGGTTAAAGAAAAATGAATTTGATTAAGGAAAAAATATATCCCATGCTTAACAAAATAATTTGATAAGAACATAATTCATAATATGATGATAAAATACTAACCACTACCTCCCATATATACTCTACTTATCCATGGTTATTCCATAGGCTAACCATAATAAGAACATTAAGAAATGCAATAAGATAATTTGAAGGTGTGTAAGCCACAAGTCAACCACACATATCCCTAGATGCGCTATAGAAAAATGGCATAGAAAAAAACTAGAGGGATAAAAATTAAGAGCTTTCCAAGAATAAATGAGACATATTAACTATGTGATCATAGATGAAATGAGATTTATAGGACTGAAGATGATCAACAAGATAAATAACTGATTATGTGAGGAATTTCCTCACCAAAATAACAAAGACTTTGGTGGCTACTCAATTATAGTTATTGGAGACTTGGGGTAGCTCCCACATATAAATGACATTCTAATTTGTGTAAGTAAATCTTTTGGCCACACATTATAGAAAAAAATTGACACAGTTACACTAATATTAAATTTTCATCAACAAAGATAAACAAAAAATCAACTTCTATTCATAAATTTATTAATCAACATTAGAAATGCAAAACCAATAGAGGAAGATTGTAACATTCTCATGTCAAGAATAACATCATTCATGCCTTAAAAATAATAGGAATATTTCAAAATCTCTAAACATTTTTATGCAACAAACATATTTATGATAATGCATAATAAACAAACATTGAAATCATTAAACATACTAATTAATTTATGTAGATATTAAAAAAGAAGACAAACAAATACATCTAACCACAATGACACTCAGATCAAGCCAAATGTGCTTCTGTGTAAAGAACAAAAAACTATGTTAACATCCAATCTATGGGTGGAATTAGGAATAGTTAATATAACTATTGGGAAAATTATTTACATTGTCTACAACTTATATTCAAAGCCACCTTCCCTACCCATATATGTAGTTTTTGCATTAAAAAAATAATTTGGCCCTCATGGGATGCAAATAATCCTACACGTCTACCAATTATTCCTATTAAACTAGGTAACCATCTCCAGATGACTATCAAAATGGCATGGGGTCTAACCATACATAAAACACAAGGAATGACACTCAATAAAGTAATAATTGACATTAGACACATTGATTTCCAAGGTTTAAAATTTACTACCATATCAAGAGTGTGCTCAATAAATGACATGCATATCTCTCCTGATTTACCTTTGAGAATTTTGTAAGAATGATAGAGTAAATATATGTAAGAATGAGCAGGAGATACACAGGATCCATAGGATCAATCTAGGAGAAAGAACCCACAACAAATAACCTAAAAATAATACTAGAGAATAAAATAAATTTGTCACACCTAAAAAATAGGTGATAATCCACAAAATTCTCTGTATCCTCTCATTAATCTCTCATTCATTTCTCATGTATTGTAAAGTATATATAATAAAAATAGTTTGTTTCATGACAACCAACTATTTGTAGTGATTAGAAAATAGAGAAAACAAACTATTTGTTTTCTCATGCTACGAACAAATATATTGTTGAGAGATTCTCAACAATAAAATAAATTAATCGAGGTAAATAAAATTAACCCTCAGTAACAAATAACTTACCCTATTAACCCTAGGTAAGCTTAAATATGCATTATTCCAACACCCTCCCTTAAGCGAAACATAGGGAGAATGACAAACAAAGATGGGTCCCAACTACTAGGCCTGATAAGGTACCCATGTACAAACCAATCAAAATATATGAAAAATAAAGGAAGGAAGGACTTCATGGGAAATCCCCCCCAAGGACAAATTCCTTCACCCCAAGCATTGCTCACAACTAAAGATAATGAGGAGAAGCCAAAGGTTTAGTGAAGATGTCTACAATTTGTTCAGCTGTAGGCACAAACTCCAAAGAAAGAACTCCATCCTGAATAGGATGTCGAATGAAGTGCATGTGAATCTCAATGTGTTTTGTCTACTGATGCTCAATAAGATTATGTGAAATAGCAATCAAACTTTGGTTGTCACACCAAAGAGTAGTAGGACCCTGTTGTGTGAAGCCAAACTCTCCAAGCAACTGTCAAAGCCAATCCAACAATATATACATATTAAAAAATTAGAGGAAAAAAGTTGATATAATTACCTCTTCCACAACAATTATAGATTTTAAACTATTATTTTATTAAAAAAAATTACTAATTACTTTCTCCTATTACACATCCTTCATTTTGAAAATGTACAATACATTTTTTAGCTTTGACACTTTCGACACAAATACCAAAAAAATACTCTAGATAAATTTTATCTCTTCATATTATCTACCATGTAAACAAATATCTCTACTTCCAAATGTAACTTGCACCCTCAGGAAAACTTCAACTTTAATCAAGGGAGACCTGACAATTAATCCACATTAAAAACTTTCATATCTTCAATAAAGTCATGGATTTTGTAATTAACATTATCCACATTAACAATTTTCTACCAGTCACATCATCCAGTAAAATTTGATGAGTAGTAGATTTGGGGTTAGTTTTCCATGCCAATGTGCCTTACTTTACATATTGCAAGTTTTGTATTTTCATAGTCTACCATGCCCATGTGCCTTACTTTACAACTTTCAGACTTTTTATTATCATAGTTTGTCATGCCCATGTGCCTAACTTTACCATTTGTAGACTTTATATTGTCACATTCTATTGTGCCCATGTGCCTTAATTTACCACTTGTAGACATTGTATTGTCAAAGTTCACTAGTAATGTGCATTGATTTACAACTTACACACACAAATTCTCATTTATTGAAAGAGATCTACGGTAAAGGAAATGATGTGTTTAGTCTTCATCTTTATGATTGTATTTTCATATTCAGTCTTCATATTTATGCTTGTATTTTCATATTCTAAAACTACAAGGAATTTTATTCATTATCATGTGAAAAAAATCCATTTTAAATGCTGGGGTTAAATTTGACAATTGACCTTATCATCACTTAAAATTTGCAAGTTGAAAGTTATTGGTAAGCATGTAATAATTCTCAAATGTTTTGAACATTGTGTTGCCTTTTATAAAAGAGATGGAGGTGGGATTGCGACATAAATAAATATTCCATTATCTTGACTTACCCATTTAGTTGTAAGTACTTTTATTGTAGACTCGTTATCACCCCACATAATGAATAGTAAAAGTGAAAAATAATGTGGCTCTATTTTTTACACTTGGCTGTAGAAAGATGATATAGTTTGTAACTTGCTTAATATGAAGAAGAAAAGGATCACTCCAAGATAAAATAATTTAATATTATCTTTTTTTTCTTCACTATATTTTATATTTATAATCAACAATCAATATTGCACACTAAATTTTCTATATTAAATCCCATATTGTTAACTTCTTTGACCCCTTACCCACATCACAAGGTTAGTGAGTTAAAGAATCATGGGTATCACTTCTTGTTTCTTTTCATTCTCTCCATTCCATCTAGATAATAAAAATTTCATTAGTAGTATGCTTATGGTGGAAGAGATGAGACACATTGATGACTTAATCTCTTACATTGATCAACTCTTAACTCTCATTGACAGGGTAAACATAGATTCTAGTTTTCCCTATCAAATTCATTTTTTGTCATTACAAAAGTACATAAATAGTAAATCATGGAAGTGATATATTTTATAGGAAGGGGAAGTTTTGAGTCAGATTGAGTTATTTCTTCTATCAAATCTAGTGGTGATATACTAGAGAAAGTATTGAAGCATGCCAACAAATATACAAGCAAGGTATGATTTAACAAACATATTTTTTTCTTTTTCCTTTTTAATAATAATTATTCCACTCATTCCATTTTATTAGACATCTTGATATAACCTTTTTAAAGTAATATTAGGATAATAATACTAATGTGGAAGGGATTTTTATCATAGGACTATCACTGATATCAATTACAGTTCTAAATGTCTGCCATCCGTGCTTTACCTCCAAGAGGGATTTATGCCAAATTTTAATCAAAAAAATTACAAATTATTCATTGATATAACCAAAGAAGGAACTCAGATTCAATGGTTGGGAGTAGCACTTTTAGTGGTCAGTTTTGTGTTATAATGAATTGAATAAGTTTTTTAAAATAAAAATGAATGTATAAATCTCTTGAAATACATGTATAACCTCACAAAACACATCAAGTGGTTGGATAAACATTTTCCCCAACAAATGTTGAGTGACATCTTTTAGTTCATTATGGAAGGGTCACTTATGTGAATCTCATAAATGAAATTTGACCATCTTTCCAAGTAACACCACTTCATACATCATCAATTTGCTTTAGTCATGTCATATTCATAGTTAGATAGATTTATAATGGTTAGATAGATTTTATGCTACTCCAGTGAAGGCTGAATATTTGTAGAGATATCAATCAAAATTAGGACAAAAGTACTCAAAACTCACAATGGATGCTTTGATCACTCTTTTGGATAGGATTACTGCTCATCTTAATAGTGATTTAGGAAAGACTACTTCTAATATAGGCACTATTTTAGATAGGATTCCTACTCATATATATAGTCATTTAGAAAGGATTATTGCTAGTACAAGAACTATTTTGGAAAGGATTCCTATTATTTTTCCTCCATCATAAGGAATCTTTCCCAAAGAAGGTGCTAGTTTTTTTATTTGAGCCTTTATTTATTTAAAATTATAATAGAAAATATGATAATACCACAACACTATTTCTGTTAGCAAAATATAATGATTACTGAAGTCAATAATAATTCTAATGTAGAAATAAAGTGCCCAAAAATAATTCACCACATAATAAATAAGAATAGAATAGAATAAGAAACAAAATAAGACTAATAATAATAATTACCATAGAAATTTATCTAGGAGAAGGGGGTATAGTGTTAGCTTTCTAGAAATACAACCAAAGTATATATTTTTTATGTTCTTATAAAAATAAATTATATGAAATATATAATGTATTTCTTACCAATTATGTCAATTTTTCATTCACAAGAAAGTTTCATCCTTTATTGTGAAAACATTGGTCAACTTTATGGTTCTATCTCACATTGCTGAAATTCTTTCTAAATTTAGAGTTTTAGTAATGTGTTAGTGTTAGAGATCACTGATCATGTATTAATCAAAATTTTCAATAATAATTATAAAAAATAATCTTAGGTTTATTCTCATCATATTCACTTAAGTTATGGTTTATTCATGGTAAGGGGTTCTAATGAAGGACTAATTTTACTACCATATTGTGGATTAACATTCACCCATAGACACAATCATAAGCACCTTACTCAACATTGACACATTTCAACACATGCTCTTTACTAAATTCATTGAATTATTATAGAGAACTGAATACATACTCATACACACTCACATATTCTTTGATAGACTTATTACATTACATGGAGATGACTTAATCCAACATATAGTCTCTCCTAAACTGAAACATCTTCTCTACTCTGTGCTTAGAGGACTTAGCCCCTCAAAAATTCTATTTATCACCTCTTCTTAGAGCTCACTCCATTTATATGAATCCCCATGACTCTTTAAATTGATAATTTGAATTTAATTTGACATTCAATGCCTTCTAGAGTGTTTCTTCACCTGTCTTGGTGTCTTAAAATGCTCAATATTTGACCATGTTTCATTTCAATCCATTAATTTATTTTTACATTTAATACAATTTAAATTGTTGATTTACGCAATCCAATAGTTTTAAAACCACTAAAATAGTTATGAAACCATCATGATGGTTGTGAAACTAAAACTATATCAATAGTTTCAAAATTGGCACTTCGTGTAGACCAACAATTTTATCACTAAGCAAAATCTACCAACTTTCAAAAGCCATAAATTTTGTATACAGACTCAAAATGAGATTATTTTTTTAATTACTTACATTTTCAAGGGGAATCAAAATATACAATCACATTTACATTTTGTAAATGCATTGATTCCTTTTTTCCTCTTTCCCATGAGGTACCTATCTATGTTATCCCATCAATGTACACAACCATTTCTTGGATTTTATCAATGGTTGAAAAACTCAACCAACTTTCTTAGAACCATGTAGATTCTTGAAATATATCTTTTTATAATGTAATTTATTCACCTTTAGTGTTTGATTATAGATTCATCCCATTGGCTCATTCTCACCAAAAAAAATAATAACAAAACCAATAAGATAATATGAATACACACCTATTATTTTTAGTTGATGTAATATTTATCGTATGCCTTGAATTCTCCTACATTAGACATCCAAGGTAATTAAAATATAAGACTCTTATCACATGGATGGAATAAGTGTAAAAACTAATATTTTATCCCTTGAGATTGATGGCCATAGCATCCCATTCCAACATGCCATGTACTTCATCTAATTATCATGTTTTTTATTCCATTTCCAACTACTTCTTTTTGGTTTAGATCCTTCCTCCTTTTCTCTTCTATGCTGTTTATTTATTATTTTATGGGATTAGACACACCATAGTTTGACCACCTCTACAAAATTATTCTTTTGTCATTCTCCTATCTTGTGGGATGAAACCCATCTTCATTCAATCACCTCTACCTAGATGTTCCTTCTTGCACCTTAATTTCTCTTGTGGGATTTTACCCACTGCCATTAAACCACATTTAATTATATCTCTTTTTATTTATCCACTCTCTTGTAGGATTTTTCTATATTTATCCACCACCACCAAATGCCCTCACCACCATCACTGCTCTAACCTTTATTGGATTCAAAAATATAACATACATATAATCTAAACTCATCTCTCATCTCCAATATCATAACTATATAAGCGTGTGGTTCGTACTTCACTTTTTCCTTCCTATATTTTTTGTTAAAAAACTCATCATAATTTTATCCATCTAAATTACCCCCTTATTCCCCATTGTTATATCTAAGATAATCCCTATATCATATTCTCATGATGTCCTAATTGTTATGTCAACAAGCCATTATTATATCTAATATAATCTTCATATCATATTCTCATGATGTCCTACCTATTATGTCAAACAAATCTACTTCCTCTAATGCAACACCATATTCTTATCCAATTTTAGTCTTAAATATGTCTTAAAAATAACATTCACTTCCTTGTGGAAAAAGTTTTCAACTATCCTCTCATCATCCTTTTCATCTTCTTCACCCATCTCCTCAACCCTATCATCTTTAAATTTCATCTTTGTTGCAACTTCATTTTGTCATATTCTATTCTCATTCTCTTGACATCATCTATAAGCTGATTTATATATCCTTTATTCATTTTATTTAACCTTAAATTCATTCTATGTTCAAATAACCTTTCAATCCCATCGTCTATATGAAAACAAATCATAACTTGACTCATAAGTCTCTTCTACAATGTATATGTGGGTTGCTCCCATATAAGTAACACCACTTTCCTCCTTAAATATTCTTGGTAGAACCATGTCCACCCTCTCCATAGTATTTTTTGTATATATGCCACATAAGTGACATTATTCAAATTTATGATCTCTTTCCATCTCCCTTGTGATTCTTATTTCCCACCTCTAACAACTATAAATTAATTCTCTCTTATTCCATTTATTCTCTTTGTTTGTCATACTTATGATCGTGTTGGATTGAACATTTTTTACTCTCCTTTTCCATATTCTCCATTGTTATAATTTCACACATATAAAACACATTAATGGGATTAATATTTCCAAAAAATTCCCCTTCAACCTTTTCATCATGCTTCATATACATGTTGTTCACATTTTATCCATTTATTGCATTCTCAATATAACTTGTGCTCACATGATGGACTACCAAAGGCCCATTCATAATAATATTTGTGGATGTATTATTCTTATTTTTCACTCTATTTTATTCCTCTTTATATTAATGGAATCAAACAATAATCTCTTCATGTGAATTCACTTATTCTTCAACCACATCTATTGTTTTCTTCATTAAAACCTAAAATGTTTTTTAGTTATCTTCTTCATTCACCTGTATTATTTCCTTTAATGAAACATGTAACTTTCCTTAGTTTCCATCAATATTTATTATTTGGAAAACATTAAATATGAATTCATTTCCATTATTATATAATTATATTTCTTCCTCTTCCCACATATGGGATACCACAAACTATTTCCCATAATTTAATAATGGGCATTATTTGTTATTTTTAAAAACAGGCTCAGGAATGTCACTTGAAAAACTCACTCTCTTCTTGTGTTTCAATAAAATCCTTTTATCTTATCTCTAAATAATCAAGACATGAAGATTATTCAACCACTTTACTTGCATTTTTGGGTTTAAAAACATGACCAATCAACTTGGAAACCATGTGTTCCCAACTTCTCACCTTCTTCTTTCCTTTTCTTTGTCTCTTCTTTTAGATATCTCTCAAATACATAGTTACACTATAACATAGCCTCTTAAATACATAGTTACACTATCACATATATGTCTTAAATAAATTATATTCAAAACATATTTTTAAATCCACTATCCATCTCATGATCTTATTTGGGTTCTCTTTACCACAAAAATAATAGCATTGCTAGTGGGGTTACATTTTTATTTCACCTTAATCTCTATTGGTCTCTTGTATTTACGTAATTGTATTCTTTCCAACACATCCAAAATTTATTGTAATGATATAAAAATATCTAACATTTCATATTTATCATCTTCAACCATAGATACAAAACATTATCTACTTTATACAGTATCCATCATATCCAATCTTGCTTGGATTTCCTTCAACATCTCTGTCAAATATTTTTATCTTAGTGATTTTCATTTTTGGTGTGTCATATCTTATCCAAAAACAATATTATCTTTCAAAACCTCAAATAGACTCAAGAAAGAGCCTCTCATACTTATTGTATACTTACAATATTTTTGTCAAACCTACAACAAACTTATCCTCTACCTTGTGCAATATTATTTTTCACAAATTTTAAATAATTTAGCTAGGATTATCTTTCACAACATGTAATTGAATCATACAAGAGTCTCTCATACATAAAAACCATTAAGTAAATACCTTTCTCTGATATTAATTGGTGTAGTCATGGTAAGGGGATATAATGAAATACTACCTTTACTACCATGTAGTTTGAATTAACATTCACCCATGGACACACTTCTAAGCACCTTAATCATAATTGACAAACTTAACACATTATTTATTGAATTCACCAAGTTATTAAAAATATATTAATACATACTCATGCACATTTATACTCACACAATCACACATTATTTGATAGGCTAATTACATTATGTGGAGATTTTAATCCCACACATAGTCTCTCCTATATTGAAACATTTTCTTTGCTCTAATCTTGGAAGACTCAACCCATTAAACTCTTTATTCCACTCCTCTTCTTGGAGATAACTCTCTCTATATGACTCTCCTTTTTTCTTTCACTTGATAATTAGAACCATCTATAACATTATATACCTTTTAAAGTGTCTCTTCACCTTCCATGGCATATTATAAATACTCAAGATTTGACATTTTTTTTTATGTTGGGTCATTGCTTTCTTTTTACATTCTACACAATAAAAATCACTACAATGATTGTAAAACCACCACTATATGTAGACTAGAAGTTTTGAAATAATTGGTGTAGTTTTTAAACCATTAATAATGCTTTAAAAAACACTGTTGAGTGTAGACTAGTGATTTTGTCACTATGCAAAGTGTGCCAACTTCCATAAGCCATAACTTTTGTATGTGGACTTGAAACAAGATGATGATTTTTCAAAGTGTATAAATTTTCAAGGGGAATAAAAATATGTAATCAAATATAGGTTTATGTAAGCCCTTCATGCCATCTTTCCTCTTCCCCATAATCTATTTACCATTTAATGCACACAACCACTTCTCAAAATGTACTAATGGTTGAAAAACTCAACCAACTTAATTGGAACCATGTAACTTTCTAAAATGATCCTTTTAAAATTTAATTAATGTCACATAAGTTTTGGATTATAGATTCATATTATTTGATCACATTCAACATGAAAAAATAACAAAACCAGTAAGTTTGCATGGATGCATACCTACATTTTTTTGGATGATGCAAGATTCCCTATATGCCTTGGATGCTCCTACATCAATATCTATACTTATATAGACTATTTTAGATATTTATATGGGAATGAAGTTTTTATGATTGATTTTATTCATTCAATTATTGAATAGGTCTTATGATCCCAAATTTTTATTTAAATATTAACATTTCTAATGCACTTTTTTAAAGAATACATACAATCCTTTGAAACTATAAAAATTATAATTCTTGAAGATTACATCACGAATATGTACAATCCTATGTTTAGATGTAATATATAGCCTATAACTCTTGACTCCATATTCTTGTAACATATAATTAAAAATGTTTACATCCAATTTCTTTTTATTCTCCTTTGGATCATGTATGTTTTTACTTATCATCCAAATATCCTTGGGTGTCAAAAAAGGAAACCTTTTACAACTCAAAAAAATATTTATAAAAATATTCCCCCCATTAATACATAGGATATTTACCTTCTACATATTTTATAAAATGCAATTCTTCACCAAAAAAAATACTCAATATTTCCTTGAGTGATATATTGATCCAAATTGAGCATTCAATCTAGGGGAAAACACACCAATTGTTAGGAATTAGTTTGTTATAATAAAAAATCACTTCTCTAGTGAATTGACATAAATTTACAATAGTATAAAATAAAGTTTTATTGCAAGATAATAATTTTTTTTATAAAACTAAATAAATCATTTTAGAAGAGATGTCTACTATCCACTCTACATTATAATATGATGATCCCGTATCTTATAGCTAAAGAAAACTAATAATTATAAAGTTATTTAAAGTTAAAAAAAACTAAAAACATTAATTCAATATGCACATGCATGTGAATAATAATAGTATTTAAATATTAAAAAATTAATAATATCCTTTCAACATGCATAGGCATGTGAATAAGAAAACTCATAAAAAGAAAATTCTATTAAACTAAGAATTTCTAATAATAGGCATCCATGTTGGCCCACCTTACCCATGTTATAATGTTTCTGGGCATGCTCTAATTTTAGAATAGTTTATCTTTATAAAAACATTAGATTGTGATATAGAAATTCACATAGGATTATGAAATAGTTATTTACACTGTGATTATTTATTTTAGAATGCTCTAAATGCCTCCCAAACCTCCACTTATGTTGTGCTGATTTTTTTCTATAAAAATGTAATTTTCCAAAAATAAACCATTACTATTTATTCATGGAATGGGATCATTTTTCCCCTATTGAGAAATAATAGAACGCATTACATCTATGTATTTAACCAAATGTGGAAACTTTTAGTGAATCTAACCCGTAGTTAGCCACTTTCCTTGGTGATACATTTTCCATGCCTTGATCACTTGATATAGGGGAAGTTGTTGATTTATTGTATATTTCACCACTACATATCAAAAATCAATTTCATTAAACAATTAGGATTTAAATTTATGATTTGAAACTATTAAAAAATAATTGAAGTTCCAATAGAAGTGGGAAATATGGTCATAGAAGTTTCACATTGAACACTAGATGCAACCCAAGATAGGGTGGCAAGTTCAACATAAAATAATTATTTCCCACTTTATTGATGATTTTTTAGGGCACATATAAGAGAGGCCTATGTTACCTATTTGGTAATTTGAATGTTTTTTTCTAAAAATGTAGCCATAACTTATCACCAATTCAGAACTAGTGATGGCCTCAATGGTGATCATAGAGTTGTCATTTTGAATAGTTTTCAACATAATTTCATGCACCTACTTTTGGATTTTATGGATTCAATAAATTAATATAATCTCCTTCATATATTATTTTGATACATGGTAATATATTTCCTTAAATATTATAGGTAATGCCACATCAATGGGGGCTAGTATCTAAAACCTAAGACAAAACTATTTAAATGGATATGTTGTGTGGAGCCATGGAGGACTCAATTATAGATATGTTATATGTATGGTAAAATATCATCCCATGTCTATGGATTTTTTTAATTATACATCCAAATTATATGTAACAGAATATGGTTAACCACTTTTATTTTTCAATATTTTCTTATAGGAAAAGAGGTGGACTTGGTTAACATGGTGTCAATCATAAGCCATAATGTAGATTAAAGAGTGGCAACAAAATTATTGTCATTATATAAAAAAATGTTTGTGATAAGTTTAATTTGACTCACACATGCTCAAATTAGAGCCTCGTAGTATCTTCAAATTTTAACCCCTTTGTACAAGACACCAATACTTCCATAGTGGAAAACTATTCAACCTCAAGGAAGACAAAATCATGACCACCATTATTCATGGGTAACCCTAACATGAAATCTATGGAGATTGATTCCCAAGCCTGATTGGGAATTGGTAGAGGTTTTTAGAGGCCCTAATTCTTGTTAATTTATTTTATATTGCTTATGTTTTGCATGATAAAATATACTTGGTGACATCATGATACATTTTTAGTTAATATAAGTATTTTGGAGCAATGCCATTATATTTTACACCCCTAAGTGTCCTATAACTTGACTATAATGTGCCTTCAAAATCATCTATTTGTGCTTCATTATTGGAATACATATGTGCCCAAATTGACACATTTTCCCTTCCTATAGATGGTATTTTTCAACTTGTCATCCTATATTTAGTGCATGATATATGCTAGAAAATGTAAGGTCATTACCATACAACATGGGCCATTTAGAAGTATCACGACCACTTAACTCAGAAATTTTTGTTAGTGTTATGATTAGAGGGTCAATTAAGTAGTCTATATCCTGATTATAACTACCTCTCTTGTATCTAATTTTAAGGTGACATAATTATATATAGGTAGACTACTTATGATGGTGATTTCACTCTATAACTTTCCCTAGGTATATAT
This sequence comes from Torreya grandis, assembly GCA_037957365.1. Lineage (NCBI taxonomy): Eukaryota > Viridiplantae > Streptophyta > Pinopsida > Cupressales > Taxaceae > Torreya > Torreya grandis. Next base: position 202,489 of record JARHVA010004529.1, on the reverse strand, counting down.
GAAATGAAAAGGATTTTGATCTATATGGATGATGGTCTCCATTCCTAGAATGCAATGTTTGTATTTTATGCATGCCAAATTAATAACATATACTTATTTGTCATATTTAGGATACCTACATGTGTTATTTTTCAAATTGTCACCATGGTAGGAAATTGGGTGCCTATGTTAATTGAGGATTGGACTAAGTGCATATTATAAAGCATCAAATTCAATATCAATTTTTTTGTAGATATTTGGTAAGGAAAAGAATGGTGCTACTAAAATTTTCCATTTAAACTCCTCAAAATATCTTTGTTATGATGTGTTCCACATAAACTTGGACTTTGTCAACTATTTAGTTGTTTTTCTCAGAGTCTGTGTAAGATGAAAGAACTCAAACACAAAATACTAGTAAAAAGCTAGCTAACCCAAAGAAACTTCTAAGTTTTGTAAGTGTTTTTTGGGTTAAGATTCTTTAGATGAATTAGATAGTATTTACCTTAATGTTCACACCATCATTTTTTACAATGTATCCTATATATTATATACTTTTCAAAGTAAAATAATACTTATCCATGTTGGAATAAAGCTTTTAAATATGTATCATGTCAATAAATCATATAACCTATTTCAATTGATCCTCACATGTTTTAATAAAAATAAGGATGTCATCTAAGTATAATACCAAAAAATATTTGATAAATGGTCATAAGACATCATTCATCATTCACATGAGCATTACAAGTTCATTCGTCTAGCAGAAGGGCACAAACAACCACTCAAATAGACCTTATTTAGATATAAATTTTTTATTTCAAACATAAAATGGATCAATGAGTATTTGATGGTACTTTTGTCAATCAAAATTTCACCCTTGTGAAGGAAGTTTTAGGCCTTCATAGTCTATTGAAACAAGAAAATAATCCTAGGTTGTGGGTGACTTAATCAGTGGATTGAATCGCTAGATTCTAAGGGCTAGCTCCCTTTGGTGTATCAATTAGGATCTTACTCTATGCTACAAACTACCTAAGAAAATGGAAAAATAAACTTGAAGGAAAATCCTATCTAATGATGTTGATAAACCTAAATTTTGATTTGATCCACTCAATTTGAGCTCCTAAAAACACTAATCTAGACAAGAAAAAGGCTGAACTTTCAAATCTAATTGACCAATATGCATAAGTATTTCATGAAATGGTTTTATCTGGTGATTAAATATTGAGGTAAGTGATGGAATAGGCTTGATTTGAACCACTAAAAACCCACTTGCTTCCACTGTAACTTCATCCAAAAGACATCAAACATAGAACATGACCTACATAATCTAATCAACTAGTAACTAGGTAAAAATCAGGGCTTGTCAAGGAAGAAAAATTATATCACATGTGTAAATCACTGACATAAATGCACTATACTAGTAGTTGGTAATTGAAAACAATCCTTCTATTAATTTTAAAAAGGTTACAACTTAATCTTTGGTATAATTTTTGGTCTTGCCAAAAGAGGGATACAATTCAAGATTGAAAAGCCAACTTATATAGAAAAACATACAACAACCAAGAGGTTGGCATTGAAAATAAAAAAAAGAGATCAACTTAAGATCAAATTGTGATGTACAAAGATATAAAAATAAATCCCTTTGTCTTATTCTTTGCATGGAAATATCTTTGGCATTTGACAAGAATGATGAGCTCAAGTTTGAGTCAAAACCTTCATCATACATGATTCTACAGCCATCTCCAAATATAGACTCGACCTAAACTACCTAAAACAAGAGAAAAAATCCCTTTAAATGAAATAAATTCCAAACATGAATTTATAAATCCACTTGAAATGTTGGAAACATTTAAATCCTTCAACAAGATAAATAAGAGCACATGCATAATTATTAACTAAACAAAGTGCAAGACTAGTCAACCTCCAATGGTCTCTACTTGAATGAAAAGCTATTTCACATTTTGGACTGAGAACTCTACTTGAAGCTAAATTGGAAGTGTCTAAAAGGCTTGGATTACATGAAAACTAAGGATAAGAGCATGGCTTATCAACTATTCAACCCAAGTGCAAGACTAGTCAACTCTAGCCCACTCCATCTTGCATGGAAATCTCTCAAAGATTGAGAAGCATGCATGAAAAGCCATGTCAACTCTTTGAACATCCATTGGTCTCTTGATCCAATACTCTCTCTCAGACTTTCACCTTCTTTTATTTCCTCGAACAAATTATATGTGACTTTTCTCTTGTTTATTTCTTTCTCATGGACATTTTCCTTTGGCATGTATTCTTTTGGACCTTTATCTTTCCAAAGCAAACCCTTCATACCTCTCTCAAGTGAGTTTGCCCCTGAAATGCCTCCTCCAAAAAGTAAAAGACCCTCTGGACTTTTTCAAATGCCCCTATTGATTTTGACAATGGACTTTTTTGAAGGGAAAGTGCCCTTCAAGTTTTCAAAACTACCCTTCAGATTTTCTATTTCTTGTAGACAATTTGTCTGCAACTAATCTCCCTATTTATTTCCTTTGAAAAAAAAATCTAAAGGAATTATTCTCCTTCAAGCCTTTGCCTCTCTCCATATTTTTTGTCCAACACATTCCTTCAGACAATTTATCTGAAGGAATGTCCCTTCAAGTTTTCAAAACTGCCCTTCAGACTTTTTATCAATTGTCCTTTGTCTTCAGAAAATGCCCTTTTTTGAAGGGCATTTACCTTTTATATTTCTTGATTAGCCCCTTCATATTTGAAAATGGTCCATTTCCTTTAGACAAAAATTCTGAAGGAATTAAATATTTGGGCTTTTTGTCTTTATCTCTTTCCATTTGGGTATTCTATTTTGAAATTTCCCAAAGGGAAAATACCCTTCAGGATTTTTGTAATTGATCCTTTTCTAAAGGGATTATACCCCTCAAAAAAATTCGAATGGTCTTTTCTAAAGGTAAATTAACCCTTTGAAAAGATTGTAAAGGTCCCTTTCTCACGGATAATTTTCCTAAAGCCCTTTTTTTGCCTTAGACTTTTCTATCAAAATTTATGCAATGGACAATTCCTTTGGATAAAAAGTATAAAGGCAATTTACCTTATAAAGCCATAAAAATATCCTTCAAAGAAGTTGAAAAGAATATTTCAGAATAAAAATGACCCTTTTTCCATATGAAGATAACTTTCCCGAAGGGAACATACCCTTCAAGATTCTTGAAATGACCCTCAGAACTTTTGAAATGCACACTTTAGGAAAATGAAAGTGACCATTTCTTGAGGAAGCTACCATTCAAAATTTTAGAAAAGGACCCTCCTCTTTGATAAAATTGAAAATTACCTTTCAAAGAAATTATTTTGGACAAAATGTATAAAACAAACACGCCCAAAAAAATTTCTTCCAAAAGAAATAGGCATTGTTCTTTTGCCGTGGGATCTTTGTGGAAAACTTCTACTGAAGGAAAATTTGAATGCTAACACTTAGCCCAAAGTTTTAAGATGTATAAACATTGACCTCGTCTAGACCTACCCTTGTAATTGTTGATCACCATAAAAACTTGCTTGGATCCCTTCACTACAATGACATTAAAAGCTTTAAATGATAAGGGTGGCAATTTGACCTGTGGGGTCAAAATTGTCAACATTCTGGTGACTCAACTAGGAAGCATGTATACTATGATTAAGATCATGGCCATGTACATGAGTTTTGAATTCACAAATAAATGATAGATCTGATCCATGACTGTAAACTCTCTTTTGTCATGAGATAACTTCCATCCTCTAAAATAAAAGGGAAACACATAAAGCAGGGAAACCTAACTAAGCAAAGCAAATGTGAAAACAAGCAATTATTTGGAATAAAATAGAATGAAACTAATATGCTTGAACAACACCTGGAAGAAAACTAAACTAACAAAGAACCTAGGTAACCATGACAAAGTATGATCCACCTAGATCAAAAGGGAAATTCATAAACTCAATCATTCTAAGAGATGGTACAAGTGTCAAGGCAAGATGTTTATTAATCAAAACCTTTGATAAGGCATTTTTCTTGTCTACCAACTATATTAGCATCTTCTCAAATAAGTCATCAATAGCAAACCAGTCACCAACAAAGACAAACTTATCAAGTACTTCCTGATCTTTTTCATACTACTTGTCATCTACCACCTTGTCAAGTGATATCTCATTTATGCATTGTTCTTGAGTGACCACATCCTTCTTATTGACTACTATAAGTTTATCTAGATCTTCAAGGATCTTTGAATAGGCAAACTAGTTTATATTATGATCTTTGATAGGTGATTCTTGATCAAATTTCTCATAAACATGCTCTTCAATAGATAACCTATCCATACAAAGTTCTTCAATCTCTTGTCGAGATTCAAAACATAACTACCAATCATATTTTTATTTCTCATTTTGATCTATTTGAATATAATCATCTTGAAAGATACCTATATCTTTTTCAATAGGAAATACCTGTAACTCATTTATGACTTTAGTTTGTACCATCTCCTCTTGGAGTTCCTCTACATCAAGATCAACCTTCTCATTTTTAACTATAATTGGATTCTCAACTACAACTTTAGTTGAAGTATCAATAGGAAATTATTCCTCAAACACACTTGAAGCATCCTATACACACTCTATAAGAACTTGACCTGTAGCTACAACCTCTTTTTCAATCTTCCAAAGAACAAGATCCTCTTGAAGAAGGGAGATGGTAGGAGGGTGATGAAATTCATTTGTTTGAAAGGGAGAATGAAGCATAAGACGTTGATCATGATCAAATTTTGGAATCTAGAGAAAAATGGAATTATCTAGGGAGTTTTGGAGAGGAGGGAAAGAGAAACTTGTAAAGACCTTTGTATTTTGTTCCTTCCACTTGGCCATTACCTCATCAAAGTCTGAAATCTCCTTGTCCTCATGGACAACTTGTGCTTGAGAGATGAGTGGTGAAGAAAGGGAACTATAAGAAGGCTTAACCTCATGAATAGGCTCTTAATACAACTAAGAAGCTCCCTTGGCACACACTGGGCCTGATTAAGAACTTCATGAGAATAAGGAACACAAGAACCCTTTGTAGATAAGTGGTTCAACTCAATTTTCTGCCTTTTCGAAGCCTCCATATTCTCTAATACAAAAATATACAGCTCATTTATCTCTTCTAGATCATTGAACACATTTTGGAATAGACCATTCACTTCTTCATATTGAGAGTTTTAACAAAATTTTCTTACATATGCTAGTGTTTTGAGCTCTATTTCATCCATTCTTTCTTGGATCTAAGGTTGCTCATGTGCAAAATCATATTTATATGGGAAAGGTAAAAATTGATCTTGAGACTGATATGGCTCACAAGAAAGGTAAGAGTCATGCTCTTAATAATAAGGATCATGAGAAAATTGATAAGGGTCAACATAACTTTGATAATACTCCTGATAAGGCTGATTAGGCTCATAAAAAGGCTTATAGGTATCATGACAAGGATAGTATGATCCATCATTGGGTTGATAAGGAAACATAACATAGGAATTCTCTTCATACACAACCATCAAAACTCATTCATGATAATGCAATAAAAATAAACTCACATGGAAACTGAGACTGGATTATTAGAAGCAACTAATTGAGCTTGGAATCACCAAATACTTCTTGAAGAACACTACTACAACTACAATTTCATCAAGACCAGATCTAATGGGTCTAATTGGGCATGCCAAAAATTGTTGTTAATTAGATTTGTACCCTTGTGAAGTAGTTTCAGGCCTTCATAGTCTACTAAAATATGGAAACAATCCTAGTTTGTGGGTGACCTAATTAGTGGATTGAATCTCTAGATTCTAAGGGTTCGCTCCCTTTGGTGTATCAATAAAGATCTTAATTTATGCTAAAAACTACCTAGGAAAAGGTAAAAATAAACTTGAAGGAAAATCCTATCTAATGATGGTGATACACCTAAATTTTGAGTTGATCCACTCAATCTAAGTTCTTAAAAACACTGATCTAGACAAGAAAAAGGCTAAACCTTTAAATACAATTGACCAATATGCATAAGTATTTCATGAAAAGGTTTTATCTAGTGATTAAAGCTTGAGGGAAGTGATGGAATAGACTTGATTTAAGGCACTAAGAACCCACTTGCTTCCACTATAACTTCAGCCAAAAGACATCAAACATAGAACATGACCTACATAATCTAATCATCTAGTAACTAGGTAAGAATCATGATTTGTCAAGGAAGAAAAATTCTATAACATGTGCAAATCACTAACATAAATACACTATACAAGTAGCTAGAAATTGAAAACAATCCTTCTATTAATTTAAAAAAGGTTAAAACTCAATCTTTGGTAGAATTTTTGGGCTTGCCAAAAGAGGGATACAATTTAGGGCTGAAAAGCCAACTTATATATAAAAACATACAATAGCCAAGAGGTTGGTGCTGAAAATAGAAGAAAAGATCAACTCAAGTTCAACTTATGCTATCCAAAGATCTAAAAATAAATCCCTTTGTCTTATTATTTTCATGGAAATATATTTAGGATTTGACAATAATGATGAGCTCAAGTTTGAGTCAAAACCTTCTTCATACATGATGCTATGCCCATCTCCAAATATAGACTCCACCTAAACTGCCTAAAATAAGAGAACAATTCCCTTTGCATGAAATCAAAGCTAAAGCTAAATTTAGAACTCCACTTAAACTGATATAAATTTTTAAATCCTTCAACAAGATAAACAAGAGCACATGCATGACTTGTCAACTAAATAAATTACAAGACTAGTCAACCTCTAATGGTCTCCACTTGCATGAAAAACTATGCTATATCTTGGATTGAGAACTACACTTGAAGCTAAATTGAAAGTGTCTAAAAGGCTCAAATTACATAAAAACTAAGGAGAAGAGCATGGTTTATCAACTAGTCAACCAAAGTGCAAGACTAGTCAACTCTAGCCCACTCCATCTTGCATGGAAAGCTCTCAAAGATTGAGAAGCATGCATGAAAAGCCATGTCAACTCCTTAAACAACCATTGGTCTCTTGCTCTTGTGCATGTATTACTTTAGGCATTCATTATTCAATTTATTTGTCTCTATTTAATCCTTGATCCAATAATATCTCTCAAACTTTCACCTTCTTCCATTTTTTTGGACAAATTATCCATGGCTTTGCTCTTGTTTATTTCTTTCTCTAAACATTTTCCTTTGACATGTATTCTTTCGAACCTTTATCTTCTTGAAGGAAACCCTTCATAACTCTATTAAGTGCCTTTGCCCCTTGAAATACCTCCTCTCAAAAGGAAAAGATCCTTCAGACTTTCGCAAATGCCCCTATTGATTTTGACAATGGACTTTCCCAAAGGGAAAGTTCCCTTCGGGTTTTCAAAACTGCCCTTCAAATTTTCTATTTCTTATAGACAATTTGTCCATGGCTAATCTCCCTATTTATTTCATTCAGATAAAAAGTATGAAGGAATTATTTTATTTAGAGCCTTTGCCTCTCTCTTTCAACTTTTTTGTTTGACACATTCCTTCGAACAATTTGTCTAAAGGAATGTCCCTTCAAACTTTATACAAATGTCCCTTCAGGTTTTCAAATTTGCCCTTCTAGATTTTTGTCAATGGTCCTTTGTCTTCATAAAATGCCATTTTTTGAAGGGCATGCACCCTTCAAATTTATTTATTTGTTCCTTCATCTTTTAAAATGATCCATTTACTTTGGATAAAAAGTCTGAAGGAATTAAATCTTTGAGCTTTTTGTCTTTATCTCTTTCCCTTCGAATTTTATGTTTTGAACTTTCCTGAAGGGAAAATACCCTTTAGGATTTTTTTAATTGATCCTTTTTCGAAAGAATTCTACCCTTCAAAAAAATTTGAATGGTCTTTTCCAAAGGTAAAGTAACCCTTCAAAAAAATTGTAAAGGTCCCTTTCTCATGGACTATTTTCTTGAAGCCCTTTTTTACCTTAGAATTTTCTATCAGAATTTATGTAATGGACAATTCCTTCAGACAAAATTTTTGAAGGAAATTTCCCTTTGGAAGCCTTTAAACTATCCTTCAAAGAAGTTGAAAAGAATCTTTTAGAAGAAAAATGACCTTTTTTCCTTATGAAAATAACTTTCCTGAAGGGAACATACCCTTCAAGATTCCTAAAATGACCCTTAGAACGTTTGAAATGCACCCTTTGGGAAAATTAAAGTGACCATTTATTGAGGAAGATACTTTGTGATTTTGGAAAAGGACCCTCCTCTTTAGGAAAATCGAAAATGACATTTCAGAGAAATTGTTTCAGATAAAATGTTTGAAACAAAATGCCCAAAAGAATTTCTCCTGAAAGAAATAGGCATTATTCTTTTGCCATGGGCTCTTTATGGAAAAAAATTTCTGAAGGAGAACTTGAATGCCAACACTTGGCCCATAGGTTGAAGATGTATAAACATTGGCCTCTTCTAGACTTGTCCCTACAATTGTTCATCACCACAAAAACCTGTTTGGATCCCTCCATTGCAATGATATGAAAAGCTTTGAATGATAAGGGTGGAAATTTGACTTGTGAGGTCAAACTTTTCAACATGTACCCTAACTTCATAGTAAACTTTAGTAATAACTTTTCTTCTTTGAGGTCATCTATGAGGTCATCAATCCATGGAAGTGGATACTTGTCATTGGTAGTGATATTATTGAGTTCATGTTAGTTAATATAAATTCACCATATCCAATATTTATTTTGATATGACACAAATGGGATTCCATAAGGTGATGTGATGGACCAAATATGGCCTATCTTGACAAGCTCATTAATTCTATCACTTGATCTCTTTATTTTTTAGCATTGAGTACTTATATACTAGTCTAGATTTGGTAAAGGTGTCCCAAAGATCAAGACAATAGGATGTGTCATATGGAATTTTAGGGATAAAAAAATAGGTGCAATGAATACATATGTACAACATATTAAGACCCAATCCACATCTTGTTGCTGTATATCCTAATTATATATATATATATATATATATATATATATATATATATATATATAAGTTTGTGTGGTTATAATGACCTACCAAGAACTCTCTAGCCTAATAAACATTAGAAAAAAAATTCTAGTGTCACCTATCACATGCCTATACTATTTTTCACTAATCAATCCCATTTTATTATTAGGAGAGAATTCATGGTTGTGGTAGGATTTATTAACTAACATGATGATGTAACTATGGTTCTTGAACTAATAGATTCTTCATTTTTAAATGGCATAATTTTATATAGAACAAAAAATTTAATGAACATGAATATCTCTACCTTCGTTTACCCATTCAATGGAGTATGGTTGTGGGTGTAGTGTTGTTTTTAGATTCATCCTTCATATAGTTTTAGTATAAATCCTTTTTTTCTTACTCTCACTATCCATGATGAAGTGTAGAGATTTCAATTTCACCTACATCAATTCATGAAAAAGACATTACTCTTCTTCATATGACGATGTTAAAACTTGCATTTTACCAATAGTGGAATAAGGGATAAAATCTATAATTTTCTTACCTATGTTATTATGATGAAATAATTACTTATCCTTATCAGATTATTGTATTGGATTTGGATCGTGTGCTTCACTACAAATTGTCATTTTAGACTCAAATTATTTTATAATAGATTTAAAATCAATTTGAACTACAATAAACAAGTTCTCACTACAAATATTTAATCCTGAACTATTATATATGAGGGCCTCTTAATTCAAGCATGGTTGATAATAGATTGAATGTATAAGGGTAGGTTTTTTTAAATTATCTCCTTATAGGGTAATTATTTTGATTCAAAGGAGATGATATTTTCTCCATCTTTTAAAAATTTATAATTGGAAAAAAATAAGATTTTTTAGTATCACTTGGTAAAGTATAGTAATATAGAGCCTCAAATATATGTCTTTGAAAATAATTGACCTTTTGCGTAACTATATGATATAAATGTTGGCATGGGTGTTATAAAGTTTCTACACATAATCATAGTTTTTAGATGCCTAGATCCAAATCCTAAAATGAGGGTGCGATTAGAGGCTTGAGGAGGGATGGTTTTGTTAAGCCCACCTTGAATTTGATCAAAAGGAGGAGGGATAGTAACATTTCATGCCCTACCCTTCTAGGTTGTTGCAACATCTATCTCATAAAAAATCATCGCTATAACTATAAGGAGAGAAATCAAACCTATCAAGGACAAGAGTATCAACACATAGAGAATCACATGTAACGTTGTCATGTCTCAATCTATAAGATAATATTCTATGATAAATGTGAGGAAAGAATCATGAGAACATTAATAAACATTTGTATAACAACCATATTATTAATCATAATAACATACCCCCAATGTAAAATCTATATACCCCCATGTCATTTCAAGAACAAATTTAATATATAAATTTGATCTACCCATGAGAAAAGGAAAGAAATACAAGTCTAAGAATAGGTTACCAAGGGAAAGTGGGCCAAAGCTAAGAAAAGATGACATGATATGAGCTAATGGAAGTGTAATGATAAGGCACAAACAAGGAGAATGTTTTAATAAGACCCTAAAATAAATAATAATTCATAAAAATTGGGAAAATAATACCTTAGAGGGATAGGGCTATGAAGCCTTAGGTTGGATGACTGTTAGGATCATGTGTACCAAATTGTTTTAGGTATTTGTGGTTTATGGGATAAATAACATATGCATAAAAAGATAAAATCAAGGAATAATGTGTGTGTTTTTGTGTGTGTGTATATATATATTGTCAACAACTATGATAGAAATACTAGAAGTGTAACAAAATGATGGATAAGCAATGATAATGTAAAAAAAATGGAAAGATAAATAGAAATAGACAAACATAGGAATTTTTATATAAATCTAAGACTAAAAAATCATATCTAAAAGTTAACCAAGATGAAGCCTTACAATATGTACCCAATTTACAAAATGTATAGAATTGAGAAAGCATCGATTCTAACATTGATAGAATTGGTAGAGTTGATTAATCTTGGTAATTTTTATTCAAATGCATCTAGGAAGCTTTGTATTTATATAGTTCTTAAGTTTAAAATAGGAACCAATTGGTGTGAAATCCAACTAATAAAGAGAGGGAAAATCAATAGTCATGCATCCATACATGCATCAAAAAGAGAGTGAGATGCATAGAAGGGGCCATAAAAAAGGTACGTAATCAAAAGAGCAAAAATTCTATTTTAGAAGTAGATAGAATAGAGGATGACAAGTATAAGAATAGAGAAGGGATCCAAACATAGAAAAATTTGAGAGAAGAGAGAAAACATAGGAAAGAGAATAATTGTGGAGCACATGGAGAAGAAAATAAAGGAAGAAGACACACACAAAAGTGTAAATTAGAAGATAATTCAAACCAATGATCCATATGAACATAATGACACTAAAAATATTTCAATTCTAATCTTTGTATCCTAATTGTGTTCCTACACCTAGCCACGCTTATTCCATATTTTTACTCATTCCAGTTCATTACCTCTAACGTTATTCTTGACTTTGATCTACCAACACTTGAGGAGATAAATACCACTTGGGAAATTTATAGACCTAAGTTGCACATTCAAACCTAATATTATAACTTTTATTTTCTTTCTCCTTGGGATCTTGAGGATTAATCATAGACTAGCATCCACTAATAGAGCCAAAGGAGAAAGATGATTTTTTTAACATGGAATTGAGAAGAAACTTTCTGTAGTTGTGAAGTCTCCTAAACATATTCAAAATGAGATTTTGAGTTTATCTTCCCATAGTAGAGATATTTTTTAATCATTTTATTCACATTCTTAGACATGCTTGGAAGTGGCCTTCCTATAGAAAACGTTGTCATTCAGCCAAAAAAATGACAATAATGCCATCTCTATAGATTATTGGATTTGAATAAGAAATGACTATAGAGATATTGAGGAATTTTTAGAAGGAACACAAAATTATTCCATAGATATCCAACACATAGGGATGATATCAAGTTTTATAAAAGAGGTTGCCTTCATCTTTGTTTCATTGATAGTTTTCCATAATTTAAAGCATTAAAGATAAATGTTTGGCCCAATTTTCAAAGGCAAGGAACCCCTAGTGGTTTATCCGCTCATCACAATTTCTAAAATAGGAAAACCCTAGATATCTCCCCTTTTGTCATTTTTTTGAATAATTTTTAAATATTTATTTAAAAGTGTTATGTATCTAGTGGATCCACCACATTTCTCTTATACATCCTAAAGGAGAGGATATATTTTTTGTTATAAATAATATGATAATTCTAATATTAGAACATAATGTATAATGGAGAGAGATTTGATCTATATCAGTTTAAGATTATGCATACAAATATTCTCACATTTATATAAGATTTAAACCATTCTCACATGTATAATAAATTTATCATTTCTAATTTTTATAATAAATCTATATTATTTCCAATTTTTTATATTTCATTGTACTAAAGTTGAGTTCTTATTGTGTTTCTATTTGGAGTTATTCTTCCAAGACTTAAATATTTGTGTTAATATCTCATGTCTTATACAAGTTTATCATGTAAGTCTCCTTGACTAGTTAAAATAACAATTGTGATGATTTTCCCTACATGCAATTCTTTTCCATTTTATGAAGTGATTCCTTGTGTGCAATGTTTTTACATACTTGTAATGATTTTTTTTTCATGTAATGATTCTCCCTTAATGAAATGATTTTACCTACATATGATGTTTTTAAATTCATGTGATATGTTTTAGAGAAGTGATGAGTTTTCAAGAGTCATGATGTTTTTTTTAGGATCATAATGCTTTTATAGACTCAATACAATTTTTTAGGCTTGCGATGATGTTACATGCACATGATGTTTTCAAATGCAATGGTTATTTAAAAATCATGACTTTGAAATTAGTCTCAAAATCACATCCATCCCATTCATCCATTGGAAAACTATAAAATACCAATACCAACCCAATAAAATATTATCAACCTTATAAAATATTATCCAAATTAACTAGTTAAGTTTCTTGTAGTTAATAATATTTGAATGGATTATGGACCTAGGCCATGTGAAAGGAAAAAAATGTAAAAAAATTAAAATCAAATTAAAAATTAATTCTTATCAAACTTAATGGGGATTTGACAACCGCCACAAATGTAATTACTAATTTTTATCCCCTAAGTGTAATCTTTCATGGTGGCATATCTAGGTAGTTCCCATCTTATTGCCCCTGATTATTACCAATCCCATCTAAATGTATTCATGATAGTTTTCTCTTGGATCAAATAGGTGAAGATGTTTTCTATCATACTTTTAGGTGTGTTGGCTTAGACAATTTCAATTTTATGGAGAATTCTCATACATTAGTCTAGGATAACTTCTTATACAAACTAGCTATATAACTCATGTTGGGTGAATATTTTGTTAATCAACTAACTGATGAGTAAAATAGGTCTCTTCAACCACAGCATAGGGAGATTGGTCAAACAAATGTGCAGGTTTACCACATCAGAGGTGGACAAATCTCTCCTCTCATCAAGGGGAGGTTCCCTATAACTATAAGGTAATATATATATATATATATATATATATATATATATATATATATATATATATATATATATATATATCTGCTACAAATAAGATAAAAATAACACTAAGGGGTAGGATAACACTATCAATCTCTATTTTTTAGAGATGATGTTCACAAATCAAAGGGGAAATCCTGATGAAATGACAGAAGGTACTCCTCTTCTTTTAAGAGTGCTATTCAGCAGACAACAGGAACCTTTCAGGGAGTGACAAGTAAGTGTAATAAGGCACAGTAACACAGTAGGATAAAATGTAGCACAAAGTCTCCACCTCAACTGCAAAAGAGTGAAATATGAAGGATAATGAGGGCACAAAGTCATCCCAATATCCCTTACACAAAAATAGGAAATAGATAAATTAAAGACAATTATGACAGCACAAAGTCTCTCCACAGCCAGCTTCAGGACACCTTCCTGAATACTTTCACTAATTTTGCTTATTTAATTAAATATGATAGACATAAGAACAATTTCCCCAACAACCAAGCTATTTCAACATAAAGTCTAAAAATTCACTTGTTTTCTTATTCAAATAATGAAATATGATCAATAATCTGAGCTCAAAGTCTTAGTAATGCCTTTCAATTTGGGCAAAGTTTTGTTTATAATAACTAAGATCTCTTTAAAACAACAAGAGAGAGTCCAATATATAGTGCTCCAAGAAAGATTTGGGCACTTTGTTTCACAAAAATGGCCTATGATGCATTCAATGCCTTTAATGCATTTTTAATTCTTTCTATGGGCTATGCTAGAATCGGGCATCAGTCTTAAATATGGGCTGCCTGATGTGTTTCCTAATGTGTGCATAGCTGTTCATTCACTTTACTCAATGCAAAAAAATAGGCCGTGCCATTGAATGTTTGCACTCTTCGATGTCCACCTAGTGGGCAGATTCACCTTCTAGAAACATATCCCATGCATAGATATTTCTAATCTTTCTCCATCATTTCCCCTTTCCTTGCTTTATTTTGTCCTTATCTATGTGATCTGAGCTCTCAGGCTATCTCTTTGGCCGGTCACTGAATTTGTTCACAGGGTCTGTCATATTTGAAAATTGATAGATATTTCATTATCTTAAATTTAACATCCATGGGGATGTCAATGGTTGTTGATTGTTTGAACTATATTGAACCATGAACCTTTGAACCTTTAAAATTTCATCAATTTAATAATTCAATAATTCAAGTGATCTTTATCGATTCCTTGGTTCAATCACCTCCCTGGTTCAATCACTTCCCTGGTTCAATCGCTTCCCTAGTCCAATCATTTTCCTGGTTCAATCGCTTCCCTAGTTCAATCACTTTCTTGGTTCAATCACTTTCTTGGCATTTGATTAAACCATCCCTTTGATCTTTGAACCAATATTCTCTACCCTCTGCAACCTGCCCTTAGTTCACTACCCTCCACAAGGGCACTTATTCTTTTGACTTTGGGGCACTCCTTTGAACCATCCACATTGAACCGTTGAACCTTTGAACTCTTTTGGTTCAAGGTTCAATTAGTTCATTGGTTCATCCTTTATTCCATGAATCCATTATTTTTCTAAGTCCCTTTGAAGCCTTAAAATTCCTTCAAATTTATGTCTTTGGAACACCCTGAAGGGAAGGTGTCCCTTTGGGCTTCGAGAAAGGTCTATTTTGCTCATCACCTGCCCTCTGCAAGGGTTGTTTGATCTCTAAGATTGCCTTTCAAAAAAGCTGCCAAGGTCCTTTTGGCTCTTAAGTGCCCTCCGCAAGGGCACTTGGTCTTGGTTTGCTACCTTTCATAAGGGCACTTGGTCTCTTCACTTTGGGGCACTCCTTTGAACTGGCCAATTGAAACAACTTTGGTTCAATAGTTCAATGGTTCAATCTTGTGTTCACTTGACTACTTGAACTAATCGTGTTGAACCAACCACTCATTGAACCTTTGAATTGTTGAACCTGTTGAACCTTTGAACCATTTTGGTTCAAGGTTCAATAGTTCAACGGTTCAAGCCTTTTTCTTTTCACTAAGTCTTTTGAAGCCATTTAAAGCCATTGAACTTGTTGAAGTGGTTGAACTTTGAACTTTTGCTGAAGTGCTTAACTCTTTAAGCTTGCTAATGTCATTGAACCTTGGTGTTGAACCAATTTTGAAATTACCTAAGCATTGAGAGCTTGTTTCTTTCTTGCAGAGTCCATAGAAATGAACCTATAGAGTCTATAGAAATGAACCTGTAGAGTTTATAGAAACAAGTTTGTAGAACTGGTAGAGTCTATAGAAATGAGTCGATATATTCCTTCCCGTGAAGTCTATAGAACTGAGTCTATAGATTTAAGCCTACAGAGTCTATAGACTTAAGCCTGCAGAGTCTGTAGATTCCTTCCTGCAGAGTCCCTTAGCTGGAAAAGTTTTGAAAAATAGAGAAATTGAAGGCTCAGAATAGTTTTTTTAGAAGGGAAGAGAGAATTTTTTTTGGCTTGTAGAACCAAAAATAGTTCATGTGTTTTCCAAAAAATGAATGATATATTTTGGGAACAATAGCTGGCTCCAGTTGGGGAACTTCCCTTACTTAAAATTTTGAAGCAACTGAGGGGAGTAGAAACCAAAATCTCCAGTGCCTTGAAGTAAACCATTGGGCTATGGATTCATGCTACCCAAAAAAAATAAAGGTGCCAAAAATTAAAATGAAAGCACAAAATAGAACTAAAGACTACAAATATACATATGTACAAGCTGATCTTATCTGATACCTCAAAGATTGAAGTGCTTTAAATGTTGCCCACTGTGAGGCAATGAAAAGGGCATGCCATCTTGATATTTTAGCAAGAAATGATTTTCACCATTGAGCTTGAATAGTAAATGGGCCTCTCCATAAGGAAACAAATTTCCCATGCATTCCCTTTGGTTCTCTTCTCTTATCCCATAACAAAACTTGATCGCCAATCTAAAAATTATGGGCTTTTGCTTTTTCATCAAATAGCCTCTTCACTAGACTTTGATGCACATAAATTTGGTCCACCACCATAGTTTGTTGCTCATTTAGCTTAGTTAAGCACATGATCCTCTTGTTGATGGAGCTTTCATATGTCTGATTTTCAACCGCCTTTGCCAATTTCAATGCTGGTAATTCCAGGGTGATTGGTATCTCTGCATTGAGACCATATAAAAGTTAGAAATGTGACATACCTATCACCCTTTTGGGCATAATTTTGTCTACCCATGAAGCATCAAACAATGCTTTGTGCCAAGTTCCTTGGGTGTCATCTACCAGCTTCCTGATGATGGTCACTAGATTCTTGTTGCTCAATTATGTTTGGCCATTTCTTTGTGGAAAATAATCAGAAGAGTGGGAGAGAGTAATCCCATAATAAAAGAAAAATTGAGTAATCTCATGTGAAGAGAAATAGGCTACATTATCAGTCACAATCTTGGCTAGGATCCCAAACCTAGAAATGATGTTCTCCTTAAGGAAATTGCATACCACTTCTGAAGTGGCATGCTTAGCTGAATAACTTCCACCCACTTGGTGAAGTAATCTATGGCTATGAGGACATAATCATGTCCAATGCTCAAAAATGGGTTTACAATGCTAATGAAATCAATTCCCC
The DNA here is from genome assembly GCA_037957365.1 of Torreya grandis. NCBI lineage: Eukaryota > Viridiplantae > Streptophyta > Pinopsida > Cupressales > Taxaceae > Torreya > Torreya grandis. The sequence goes on along the minus strand of JARHVA010004529.1, from coordinate 185,355 downwards.
ATTGTTGAAATGGCTCTTCTATTACTACTGGCTTGAGAGGCAATGCAACCAATTTGGGTCTTCCAATGAATTGTTGACACAGTTCACATTTACTCACCCATTTGTATGCATCTTGAAATAGGGTAGGCCAATAATACCTAGCTCATAAAATCTTGTGGGTAGTTACAGGCACAAAAAAATGTCCTCCATAGGCTAGATTATGGAAGGATTCTAGAATTTTGTTCTGCTGCACTTTATCCATGCACTGAAGGAATACCCCATCAAGGTTCCTCTTATACAGCCCATTGTCCCACAGGACAAAGTTGGCAGCTTTCAACTTGACAATTCTCCTTTCTTTACGAGACAGGTGAGCAGGGAATTCACCATAGGTAAGGAAATGAGCAATATTCGAATACCACTCATCTATAGTAGTGATAAAAAGAATTGTTGGTGTGTCTCCCACTTCTGTTTCTTCATGCTTTGTTTCTTCTAGTATGTTGTCAGCAATTAATTGGTAGAGACCCCTTCCTCACACTAATTTCATTAGTTTGGTAACTAGATCAAACTCCTAGATTTTAGAAATCCAATTACCCCCTTTTGTTCCAAACTCTTGCTGAGTTAATATGGACTTGACTGTTGCATCAAGAACTAGGGAAATAGTGTGTGAATTCAAGATGTAAAAATGAAAGTGCTTTATTGCCTTTACCACTGCATAAGCATGCTTCTCCAGATTTGAATATTTTAGTTCATAAGCTTTGAGAAGATAGCTCATGAAGGATGTGGGAGATTCCACACCTTCTTCATTCTGTTGAACTAGAATTGTTGAAAGTGTGTGCTCAAAAGCATAACTATACATTATGAAGCCTTTGGTGTAATTTAGACAAACTAGAGCTGGGACATGGGCCACAACTGTCTTGATGTCTTGAAATGTTGACTTGCCTTTATCAGTCCAACTGAAAGAGGCCTTTCCCTTCAGCATGTCCATAATGTGGTGAGTCTTCTCAGCAAACTTAGGAATGAATATTCATAAAAAATTCACCTTTCTAAAGAAAAAATGAACTACAGGCTTACTTGTGGGTAGAGTAAGCTCCTAGATGGATTTGACTCTCTCTGAGTCAATCTTTATGCCTTCTCAAGATACAATGTGTCTGAGAAGTTTCCCTTCTATTACTCCAAAAATAGACTTCTTAAGGTTTATAGAAATGCCATTCTAGTGACATTGTTCTAGCACTTGTTGCAAATGGTGCACATGATCAGGATGATGCTTGGAAAAGACTATTAAGTCATCAAGGTATACCATAATGAACTTACCCATTTCATCTTTGAAAGCAAGGTCCATTGCTCTCTAAAAAGTGGCACCAAAATTTATTAGACCAAATGGCATTCTTCGATACACAAAGGTGCCCAAAGGTGTGGTGAAGGCAGTCTTATGTTGGTCTGCTTCACTAACTTCCACTTGATTGTACCTTGAGAAGCTATCTAGCATTGATAACATCTCTGAACCAGTCACTATTTGAAGGACTTGATCCATGATGGGTAATTATCCTTTAGGGAGGATTGATTCAAATTCCTAAAATCCACGTAGAGGCAAATTTCACCATTATTTTTCCTTACAAGAACTATGTTGGCAATCCATGTGGAATGATAGATTAGGAAAATTATTTTAGCATTTAGCATTTTATGTATCTCAGATAGAATAGTACCTGATATCTTTGGATTATACTACCAGGATTTCTACTTGTAAGGCACCGAATCATCCTTAAGAGGAATTTCATGGTGAATTTCCTTAGGCCTGAGCGACATCAGATCATCATAAGAGTACACCAAAACATCCATGTAATGGCAAAGCAAGTCAGTAAAGTTGAGTTTCTCCTCCAGAGTATAACACTTCCCAATGTTCACCATCTTGGGATTTTCTTTGGTACCCAAATTTATTTGATCAAACCCCTGGGAGGAGCTTGAATCCATTTTTGGTTGTTTGATGAACCTATCATGCTTGTCAAATAGTTTCTCAAGAGAAACCAGTCCTTTGGGAATTTTATTCCCTTTTAGCTGCAAGAGTATTTCACCTACATCTGAATTCATTTTAGGATCTAATTCGAGTTTTTAGAGCTTATTGCCTTCAAAGTGAAGCTATTTGAAGCTGTCTTTTTGTTTCAGAAAGGCAATGATTTGGTTGTCACCATTGAACACTTGCCAATGATTGGCATTATTGGGCACACTTGGTTGAAAGAACAATTTGATAGTGTACCTATTTCAGTTGAAGTCTAGGTGATGAACTAAGAGAGTTACTGAAATAGCTAGTGCATCAACTCGATCATTAAATTCCCTAGATATGGTAGAGATGCTGAAAGCATCAGAGCTTTCAATTTGATCCCAGACTAGATTGCGGTAGTGGCATAATCTCTCATTTTTGGTTTGATATAGGTTCCTTACTTGATAAACCTCTAGTTCAGCATCTCCTTTGGCATGAAGGAGCTTGATGCCTTTATCTCGAGCAACCTTCAATCCAAGCAATAGAGATTCGTACTCAACTGCGTTGTTGGTGTTGCTAAACTACAACTTGTATGAAGAAGGAAAAATATCTCCTTGAGGAGATATTAACACAATCCCAGCCCCTGAGCTAGTAAAAGAATTGTTGCCATCGAATTCTAGGATCCAAACATCATCAAAAATTGATCTTCTATTAGATTTTCTTTCATTAGAGAGGGAAGATCTTTTTTCATCTATACTGCACCCTACCAATTCTTTTGATGTCTCATCTAAGTCAATTCCTAGATCACCACCTACAAAACTTGCATCTGCTGAAACATGAATATCCTCTATGGTTAAGAAGTAATTACCCATGCCTGAAGATTCAAACAAAATTTGAGCTTTAGGGGCTGATGTCTGAGTGACAACATATTTTGATTCCTTTTCAGGAAGTAGCCTCTGCATGATGCCTTTGATAGGGATCCTCGCTTCAGATATGTCCATGCTCAATTATCCACCAACATCCTTGTAGAAATTTCACCCTTGAAGAATGTCGTATGAGGCTAGAACATCAGCCACCAGGACTATCATCTTGATTCTTTTGTCTTTGAATGCTGCAAATGCAAATTGGACATCCTTGATTTGTCCCAGCATAGGTACTTGTTTGTTCTCCATGGAGAAACATCTCCCAAAGGTTTTGGTCAACATGAGTCCAAAATATTTTGCCACCTTTGTAGGCATGACGTTGTTAGATGCACCTAAGTCTATGATGCAATTGCTCAATTTTTGACCATTTATCAATAGGGAAACATAGAAAGGCTCTATTTTCCCAAGGGCAGCTAGAGGAGTAATGACAAGATTTTTTGGGATGGACATGTTCCTTGGGGGATCATGAGTTACCTTTTTAACATCTTGTCTTGTAGGGATGGCTTTATTCTTCACACTTTGAACTAACCTATCCAACTGCTTAGGATTGGATTGCAAGAATTCAAATCCAGACATTTGAATTTTGGTCTTCTTGACATGGTCGATTATGTCAAATGACTAAAATGGACTAGGAACAGAGGAAGGTAGATCATCTTTCTAGTTTTTAGGAGGGGTGGTACTGGTCTATGGAATTGAAGTTGAAGATGGAGGAATGCTTGATGTACTTACCTTTTTATTACTCACTGGGTCCTTTGGCTGGAAAGGCAAAGTTCTTCATTTGGCAATCAAAATTGTAGGCTGAGAACTTTCCCCTATTTTTCCTTTATCAGCTTGTAGGGCTGACTGGTTCTAGGACTAGATGAATACAACATATGATCCATCAACTACTTCACCTTTACCTTTGGGTTCATCCTAGTAATTTAGTAAACCAATGTTGGAGTTGCCAACTAATTCTTCTTGGCCTTCTGCAAGGAGATTATCATCATTTTATTGGTTCAATTTAGGCTAGAAAGAGAAATCAAATTTTGTTTTGAGATATCCAACTATTGAATTGGTTGGGGGTGCTTCAATGGCAAGTTTCCCTTGTGAGGGAGGAAAATGATTTGGCTATCCTTGATTCTTGGTAGCATTGCCTTGGTATGAATGATTGGGGAATGTCCTCCTTGGCATATCTTTGTATGAAGGAGCTGAAGATATCCCTTGCGCCATTTGCTTCCTGAGAGCTAGCAATTCATTTGCCAATTTTTGCACCATTGGATTAGTGGTACCTATAGATGGATATTCAAAAGATGAAGAAGATTTACCTCTATTAGGATCTCTCCTTATCTTTCCTACCAAGATAAGGTCATCTTCCACCTTAGTGGCCAAATCTTGAGCTACAACAAGGTCTATTTGGCCAACATGTCTTAGCAAAAAACTCACTTTAGGCAGCTGAGAGTTGATGAAGAAACATTTGAGATTCTCAGTTGTAGGCTAAGCAATTATAGGAATCCTATTCCTCAGCTTGTAAAGCTTGGCTATGAAATCCCTCATTGGTTCATGAGGCTCCTTCTTCATTTGTGTGAGTTAAGCCAACAAGGCATGCACATCTTCTATAGACTTGAATCTAGCTTCAAATTTGGCTTTGAGAGTGTTCCAGTCAATCACAGTCTGGGCTTACAAATGATAGAACCAGTCTGTAGTAGCACCTTGTAAAGTTTCCATGAACAGCCTACCTACTACATCCTCATACTCCACACCTAAGCATTCATTTTCCTTGAACTGCATGGTAACTCATGTAGAGGTGGAGTTGAATTGAGTGGGCAAAAGAGTTACCCCAAGGGCCTTGAATTGCCATTGTATGACTATGGAAAGGTGCAATAACAAATCTCAGAGGGGTAAGTATTGATGAAGCTTTATTAATAGCATAAATAAATGCTTTGCCTGGTAATGGATACTTGACTTTAGTAGGAGGAAAGCTCTTGGTTCGTTGGAGGCGAGATGGTGAAGGAAACAAATCAAAATTATTTTGTTGTACCAACTTGAATACAGGGTCAAAAATACCTTTAGCCCTTTGGCTTCATGTATACCTTGGATCTGCCAAAGTGTAAAAATAAAAATGGAAAAGAACTAGTACTACTTCAACTTGAAGCTTGAGGCTTCAAATTGCGCATTCTTCCCCAATAGAGTCACCAAAAACTATTGGCATGAAGCTGGAAGGAAAAATTAATAATGGGAAAGCACTGGAGCAGCTCATTCTTTCACAATGGGATAAATGGATAAGACTATAATGATAATGGGTAAGACCTAGATGAGAGTTGCTAGAGTATTTAATGGATAAGGATAGGAATTGCTTGTTCGAATCTCTAGCAAAGTTGCCAAAAATTGTTGAGTGAATATTTTTTCAATCAGCTAACTAATGAGTAAAATAGGTCTCTTCAACCACATCATAGGGAGATTGGTCAAACACATGTACAAGTTTACCACATCAGAGGTGGACAAATCTCTCCTCTCATCAATGGGAGGTTCCCTATAACTATAAGGTACTATATATATATATATATATATATATATATATATATATATATATATATATATATATATATATATATATATATATATATATATATATATATATATATATATATATATATATATATATATATATAAGCTAAAAATAACACTCAGGGGTAGGATAACACTATCCATCTTTCTTTTTTAGAGATGATGTTCACAAATCAAAGGGGAAATCTTGATGAAATGACATAAGGCACTCCTCTTCTTTCAGAAGTGCTATTCAACAGACACTAAGAACCTTTTAGGTAGTGATGAGTAACTATAATAGGGTGCAATAACACAACAAGATAAAATGTAGCACAAAGTCTCCACCTCAACTACCAAAGAGTGAAATACGAAGGATAATGAGGGCATAAATTCATCCCAAGATCCCTTACATAGAAATAGAAAATAGATAAATTAAAGACAATTGTGGCAGCACAAAGTCTCTCCACGGCTGGCTTCAAGACACCTTCTTGATTACTTTCACTAATTCTACTTATTTAATTAAATAGACAAAAAAAATGTATTAAGTAAACAGACATAAGAACAATTTCCCCAACAACCAAGCTATTTCAGCACAAAGTCTAAAAAGTCACTTGTTTTCTTATTCAAATAATGAAATATGATCAATAATCTGAGCTCAAAGTCTCAGTAATGCCTTTCAATTTGGGTAGAGTTTTGTTTCTGATAATTGAGATCTCTTTAAAACAATAAGAGAGAGTCCAATATATAGTGCTCCAAGAAAGACTTGGGTGTTTTGTTTCACAAAAATGGCCTACGATGCATTCAATGCCTTCAATGCATTTTAAATTCTATCTATGGGCTATGCTAGAATCCGGTGTCAGTCTTAAATATGGGCTACTTGATGTGTTTCCTGATGTGTACGTAGATATTCATTCACTTTAATCAATGCAGAAAAATAGGTCATGCCATTGAATGTTCACGTTCTCTGATGTCCACCTAGTGGGCTGCTTCACCTTCTAGAAACATATCCCATGCATAGATATTTTTGATATTTCTCCATCATTTCCCCTTTCCTTGTTGTATTTTATCCTTATTTATGTGATCTGAGCTCTTGAGCTATCTCTTTGGCTAGTCATTGAATTTGTTCACAGGGTCTGCGCCATATTTGAAAATCGATGGATATTTCATTATCTTAAATTTGACGTCCATGAGGATGTCAATGGTTGCTGATTTTTTGAACTATATTGAACCATGAACCTTTGAAAGTTCATCAATTTAATAGTTCAATAGTTCAAGTGGTCTTTATCAGTTCATTGGTTCAATCACCTCCTTGGTTCAATCACTTCCCTAGTTCAATCGCTTCCTTGGTTCAATCACTTTCTTGGTTCAATCACTTTCTTAGTCTTTGATTAAACCATCCCTTTGATCTTTGAACTAATGTTCTCTACCCTCCATAAGGGCACCTACCCTTAGTTCACTACCCTCCACAAGGGCACTTGTTCTTTCAGCTTTGGGTCACTCCTTTGAACCGTCCACGTTGAACTGTTGAACCTTTGAACTCTTTTGGTTCAAGGTTCAATTGGTTCATTGGTTCATCCTTTATTCCATGAATCCATTATTTTTCTAAGTCCCTTTGAAGCCTTAAAATTCCTTCAATTTTATGTCTTTGGAACACCTCGAAGGGAAGGTGTCCCTTCGAGCTTTGAGAAAGGTCCATTTTGCTCATCACCTACCCTCCATAAAGGCTGTTTGATCTCCAAGATTGCCTTTAAAAAAAGTTGCAAGGGTCCTTTTGGCTCCTAAGTTCCCTCTACAAGAGAACTTGGTCTTGGTTTGCTATGTTCCACAAGGGCACTTGGTCTCTTCACTTTGGGGCACTCCTTTGAACTGGTCGATTGAACTGACCGATTGAACCAACTTTGGTTCAACGGTTCAATCTTGTCTTCACTTGACTACTTGAACTAACTTCATTGAAACAACTACGTTGAACCAATCCCTCATTGAACCTTTGAACTGTTGAACCTATTGAACCTTTGAACCATTTTGGTTCAAGGTTCAACAGTTCAATGGTTCAAGCCTTCTTCTTTTCGCTAAGTCTTTTGAAGCCGTTTGAAGCTGTTGAACTTGCTGAAGCAGTTAAACTTTGAACTTTTTCTAAAGCACTTAACTCTTTAAGCTTATTGACATTGTTGAACCTTGGTCTTGAACCCATTAAACCTTGGCATTGAACCAACCTTGAAATTTCCTAAGTGTTGAGAGCTTGTTTCTTTCCTGCAGAGTCCATAGAAATGAACTTGCAGAGTCCATAGATTTAAGCCTACAGAGTCCATAGATTCCTTCCTACAAAGTCCCTTAGCTGGAAAAGTTTTGGAAAATAGAGAAATTGAAGGCTTAGAACAGTTTTTTTTAGAAGGGAAGAGATATTTTTTTTGGCTTGTAGAACCAAAAATAGTTCATGTGTTGTCCCAAAAATGAATGACAAATTTTGGGAACAACAACTCCTCCATTTTCTTCCTTCTAATTCATCACTTACCATTTCATAACACCAAAGTATTTCTTAAAGGTGAAAGAACTAAATGTGATTTTACAGATATATGAAATGAATGTGAGTGAAGGAACTAAATGTGGTTTTACAGATATATGAAATGAATGTGATTATCATAAATTTAGATGAAGACCATTTTTTCTCATGCTGCCTACTCTAGAAGATGAACTCTTAGATTGGCATCTTCCAATTGAGAAAATGATCATGGTATATTTTGTATCTAATTATGTATATTTATAAGTGTTTTTTATTTAGGATTGTTGGTGTTTCTTTGTGTTTGGGTCTATTCACCATCTCTTTGAAATTTTGTATCAAATGATGTCTATTTATATTTTTTTATATTTAGGATTATTAGTCATCATTTTCAATATTTTTTATCATGATCTTGATATTTAATGGATCTGACTCCTTATTTTATATATACATGCATATATTAAGTCATGGGTGAGGTCCCCTATAAAATATCTCATTTAACCACCCAAAATAAACATCATATTTTACATTGTTTATATTTATTTGTTATTATAAGTATATATTTAACATTATTTCCATGTTAAGTTTTTATTTAGATGAAGTTCTTTGTTTTATTTTACTTTGATGTGATGCTTTCTATAGGATTCCTTTGAGTTCCCTATCCTTATCTTGGATATCCTTATTTAATACACAAACTTAATCTTGTGTAGACACTACACTTTCACTTTTCACTTAAAAATGAGATATCTTCAGTTTTTTCACTTATGAAATGAGATCTCTTCATTTTTTTATATTTATTACAATATTTTTATTTTGGGAGATTTTTCTTCCCTACATATATGTTTTCATCTTGTATATTTTTTTCTCAACAAAGGTTTTTCTATCTTTTGTAGATCTTGGTACTAAATTCATTAATTTTTCTCTAAATTATATACTTTTCAAGATTCACCATTTCATCTACAAAAATATTGTAAGTTTTTTTATTTTTTAAATTATCACAATTATTATTTTTTAAAGATTTTCCACACTTGCAAATCACATTATTACAAGATTCCACCCATTCTATAACTTTTTCTAAACATGTTCCTTAAAAAATTCCTTACCCAAGTTCACATGCCCATCAACTTCCTTAATAACAAGAGAATAAATATATGTGAAAGTTAAGTAAATACTTGTAGTTCTTCACGAAAAAAAAAAATTATTCATCTTCCTTCCTCTTCTAATGAACCATCCACATGAATTGGATTTACCGTTCCCACTTGATCATTCAAATGTTTCTCCTTATGATGAGTTGAGATCAAGACTTCAATTCACTATTCATTTTTCATTTCCATTATTGAAAAAGTGGGTCAAAATATCATCAAACTTGAATTTATTGTCTTCATGATCCCTACTACTTATAAACCACTATGACAGTCTCTCTTGATAATTATACAAGACTACTCAACATGGTCCTGCCACTCTCCTCCTCACTAACTTTTATTTTAGTGTAATCAAGCTTTAGTTTATAAGTGAATTGAAAGAATTAAGATGTTCAATCATCGTAACCCCTATCTTGAGGTTGTAAAGTTTTCTTATAGAAAGTATTTTATTAATTTGAAAATTTTCCTCATATAAATATTTCAACTTGTTTTACATGTTTTTTAATTGAAATTTTGCATCTCAAACATTTAGGGGAAGTGAATTAGAAAGGAATTTTTTCACATTAACCATATATTTATTTTACAACCTATTCTAATTATCTTAAAAGATATCATGCAACTTAGTACCATAAATGGTAATAAAAAAATCTTTTTTTAAGGATGAACTCCATCTTGATCTTCTAAAAGTTAAAGTTTTAGGATTTATGAGCTTATTAACTTTAATTTTTGATGTCTTTCATGTCATAGTTAAATTAATGTAAAATTTTATTTTTATCTTTTATAGAATTTTGACATGACAAATTAGCAAAACAATATTTTGTACCTAAAAATATGTGAGACTGCTATATTTTATGGTCTAAAATGCTTTTAAAATGAAAATTAACTAAAATTTCCTTGAAAACCCTTAAGTTTAATACCAATCATCAATTGATATGTGAAACTCCTCAAAAATGAAAAACTCTCCATATTTTTGTTCCTAAGAACAAAAATATTAAAATACATAACTCTGTTGGCCAAAAATTTGAAAGGGTTTTCACCAAACTCATACCACAAGTCAATTTTTTATATAAATATAATACCCTTTTTTTACTTTAAGAATTAGAACCAAAAATATGATAACCAAAAATAAATTTTACCATTAAAAAAAAGTTATCAATAATCATATCACAAAGATAAAATGTAACAAAATAGGTCACAACATAAAAAAATGAGAGGAAAAAAGAATCATCATTTAAACGACATATATAAATAACCATAACAATTATTATATTTCTATGATTATGAACATATAGATTATGAAATAATGTATTACTATAGGATGATGTTGACCCTTCCTTGATCTATAAGATACTCTCACAATATCTCATTAATAAGTATCTCCTCACATCACACAAATGTTCTCTTTAACTCTATTATATAGGGAGTACAATGCTACATAGTTATTTTTTTAACCTTTTAGGGTTTTACTATGTAAATCCTAAGTTAGATTAAAGGGATGGGTCTATTGCTAATCTGGAATAAAATTGGAAATTATTGATTATATGGTATTTTCCAAAAATAGTAATCACAAGGAGAAAATGAACATATCTAGATATACACAAAGTTTTTCATAGATTAGGGTACTAGAAATGACTAAGAAAACATAGAGGAATCTTTCATCTTTTGACTATTTTTCAAAATCTAGATCTAGACTATAATATCCCTCTTAGGATAACAGCACCATGTGGCACTATTATCTAATTATGGCACTAATTTCTTTCCTATAATGGTTATCTACAACTTTCAAGGAAGTTGTGGGAGTTTTTGAAGATCTTGTAGGTGATCTTGTGTCACATGGGAGGTCATCTATGCCACTATTTTGGTTGATTCTTCTCCAAAAACCTAATGAATACTTACACACATGAAATAATAAACTAATCAAATACAAAATGAAATAAAAACTTGGTTTGTGGGATGTTATGATTGCATGGAGTAGAACCCCTATTATCTAGGTTGATGATTACACTAACCCTAATGCTAGGGGTCTCAGATCACATGTAGTTCTCCCTTAAGGAAGGGGCACAATCAACTTGTATGGTATGTTAGAATGAATTTTTCCTATGCCCTTCTTTGATCAAGCATGAAAATGTCTAGGTGTGAAAGCTGAGTAGTATGTAGAGTATTTGAACTATACTATTGGTTGATTTTATGTAAATAAATGCCAAAATAGTAAGTGCCATATGTAAAATTCCTCATGAGGCTCTTTATACAGAAGGATATGTTTTATGAATATAATACCTTATTTGTTGGCTAACAAGTCATGAAAAAAATATTAAAAAAAATAAGAGAAGGGTCATGGAGGGGTTGAGACTCAAACACAGGTGAAGGGCTCATCAGAAACTAAAGCCAAAAGTGGATACTAGTGTCGTGTGGTGATACTATCCTGAAAGTGGTACTAATGTACTAAGGCTTAGAACAAAGCAAAAATTAGGGATGATAGTCTAAGGGCCCCTAGGATTGGGAAAAAAAGACCTGTGACTACTGGGAATGTTGAAAATAGGGAAAATAAAACACAAAAAAGATAAAAAAAGACTCAAGATGACCACATAAACAAGGACTATAACCATCACTAAGACCTTTATGTGAAAGATCAATAAAAGACATAATACTTGTGATTGTTTAACCAAATTAGGATGTTTACATTTACCCCACTTTTATTCTAGTAATGCAATGAAATTTATGTACTAGAGTAAAATAAAATAGAAATGCATACCTATACTTAAATATGTGAATGTTATCTATATTTGGCCCACTTCTTGCCCAGAGAAGTGGATAAGAACTGGAGTGTAACATGTGAAGGGAAGCATATGGTATGAATGCCCCCTATACTAAAACTAAGTATGTAAATTGAATATATGTAGAAATAAGACTCACTTGCCCCCAATCTAGGTCTAAGTAATGTAAATTGAATGCATGGAAAAACAAGACTTACTTTCCCCCAATCTAAAAATGAGTATGTAAACTAAATGCATGGGGAAACTAGGCTCATTTACCCCCACTATGGATATGAGTAATGTAAATTTCATGCATGAAAAAATAAGGCTCACTTGCCCCCAATCTAAATATAAGTATGTAAACTAAAATGCATAGAGAAATAAGGCTCACTTGACCCCACTTTGAATCTAAGTAATGTAAGCTAAAGGTGTGCAAAAACAAGGATCATTTGCCCCCACTCTGAATCTAAGTGTGAAAACTAGGTCTAGTTTAATGCTATAGATCAATTAATATAGATGATCTTATGACCCAAATTAGTGAAAAAATGGTGATGATACTAGTGTAACTTGATAAATATGAAAATGGGGACTAAGAATGTGTGCTCTATATTGTGCCCCCTAGTCTTGATATTTGAGTGATGTATCTGAATATTTAAATAAATTGGTATACCTATGTTAAAGTTATGTATCTATGTAGAGTGTATATCTGAATACCTATGTAAAACTTATGCAAACTTGTGTAAACATGTGTGCCTATATATCTGAAAATCTAAATGCATGTGTAAACTTGTGTAGACCTGTGCATCTGTATATCTAAAAATATGTGATGTTGAATGCCTGTGTAAACCCATGTGTCTATATATTTGAAACTACATGACTTTGGATTCATGTGTCACCTTGTGTACACCTATGTGTCTATATATATCTATAAATTTATGACTCTGAATGCTTGCGTAAATTTTTATAGACTAATATGTCTATATATCTAAAAATATATGACTCTGGATGCCTATTTAACCTATGTAGACATTATTGTCTATATATATCTAAAAATTTATGATTCTGAATGCCTATGTAAATATATGTATACCCATGTGTCTAAAAACCTAAAAAACCTATAAAAATCTATGTAAAACCTATGTAGACCTGTGCATCTGTATATCTAAAAATATGTGACTTTGAATGCCTATGTAAACCTATGTAGACCCATATGTCTATATATATGAATGAGTTGTATAAAATTGGGTAGAATTATGTGTTTATATATCTAAAAATATATGAATATAAATGCTTGTGTGAACTTGTGTAGACTTGTGTGTCTATATATCTAAAAATCTGGGCAAACCTATGTAGACCAATGTGTCTAAAAATCTGAATGTAACTCTATACATCTAAATCAATATATACATATTTACCCTCCATTTGGTGAGAGATCCAAGATTGTGATGAGTATACATAACCAAAATTGGTAAGGATCGATTGTGCTGGTGTTACTTGGTAGTTATGATGTTGTATTAGGTATGAATAATGTACTGATTGAGTCAAAGTTGATAATTTAGTGTGTAGTTGGATAGATGTTTAGTTTATTGTATTATTAATATAATGTGATTATTTTTTTTATTTTTTAGGTTTTAAAAGGATGATGGGATTGGTTTAACTAATATGGCATAAATGGTATCATTTTTAAGTCCCTTGTGCAAGAAACAGTTTATGAATCAGAGCTATGGTTCTTGAGATATGGTAATAACTAGAGAGTTGCATTAGTTAGTGAAATTGGCATGCAAGGGTAACCTTAATGGGGTGACATTAGGTAAGTTATGACTTAAATAGGTCATTTTGAGTCATTATAAATTCATTTTCATCATCTGAGTGGAAAGAATCTTGAGCCTGAGAGAGAGAGAAACATGTCGAGGAGACACGATGCTAGTTTATCACACTATGAGGAGGTTGAGGTATGGATTTAGGTTGTGGAGGAGGTTCAGTTGATAAGGGAATCAAAATTTTCTTGTTTTTCTCATTTTGGTTGCCTTTTCTATTAGTTTTTCTAGAAAATGATTGTTTTAGGGCTATTTTAGAGAAGTTGGTGCTAGTGTCCCATTTTAGGTGCTACTATCCAGATCCTAGTGCTATTATCTAGAGTGTGGCACTATTGTCAAATGTTACTATCCTCTGGTCAACACTAGTGTCTATTACACCCAAAATGTGATGCTTAACATTATTGATTGGGTTTTAATGCCTATTTTTGTTTGTTGACTTTAGTTTTGTTTTAATGATATCAGATTTGGTTGTAACCTTACAGGTTGATACCTATATGAGAGAGTTCATTATAGGTAAGATGATGGAGACTATATGGGTTTTTCCCTTATTTGATGTGGAGACAGAGGTGGTCAAGAGATAAGGCCTATGATATGTTACTTTCTTAGAGCCTATACCCTAGGATAAGCTTATGATCACTACACTATGTGTGAAGTGGAATGTAGACACATGTACATTCTAACTACCTATAGGTAAGATGACTGTGACATTGGAAGATGTATATCAGATCTGATAGTTTCCAATCTCTAAGAAATAGAATAAATTATAGGAGGTTATTGGTCCTCAAGCTATACAAGGAGTATCTAGGCAATTCTCTATCATGGCAATGGGGATACATCACTTAAGGAGTCAAAGTGATATATTGTTGACCATGATTGTGATGGCTAATGTTCTATAATTGCAAAAATTTATAGCTATACTATTTTTGTCATTTATTTCTATGGATGGAAGTGGTGTCTCTATCTCTTACATGATGCATGAGATAGTGTAGGACATTGAGCATTATGGCACCATGTACTTTTGGGGTCGTACCATGTTAGATCATTTATACAATGACCTATGTCACTTCACAAAAAAGATGAGTGGTAGGGGTATCGATGTATCAACACTATTACATTATTGGGCATATGAGTGCATAACTACGAGTAAGTCAGTAACACATCCATGGGATGGATGGGCTCATCCAAAAGTATTTACAGAGATAAAGACTAAGATAAGTCATGCACTGAGGGGGAGTACTACATATTATTGGTAGTTACTAGACAATTTGAGAGTAAAAGATACAGTCTAGAGACCTTGTACAGGCTATCACAGGTGGCATGAGGATAACACATAATTGAGGTATATTCAGGTTAGATGTTAGATACATGATTGTTAGGATAATGTATATGAGTGGTTTAAGTATGAGAGGGTTACCTGATAGTTTGGTGTTGTACAAGATGTGCCTCTAGCACGTGTGGTGTGGTTGAGGAGTTCTTAGGTTCTTATAAGGCTAGGTAGTAGGTTGAAGCCATTATTTATTAAGCTAGATCCTATGCCATTGACAAAGTGTTATCTAGAGATTGAGTTACCAGATGTGGATGATGTTGGAGTGAACACAGATGGGCACTCCTATTCTTGAGAGGTGGGATGATCACAAATGAGGTCTTAGATGTAGAGCCCCTGAGGGATGTTGATAGTAAGTTAGATAGTTTGTTTGTATGTTTCATGTAAATTTGATCATGTATTTTGATACAATAAGATTCTTTATGAATGGTATGGATATTTTCAAGTGCAAGAGATGATGAGTATTGTGAGGTCACCATTGAATTAGTGATTCATGAGTTTACATGGCATATATTAGATGATGTCATGGACGAGGGAATGGTGGAGAGGGCCACTAATGTTGTTCGGGTACATGCCCATTTGTTTTATTAGGTGGTAATAGAATCTGACATTCAAGTGAGTAGTAATAAATATATATGGGTTACATGCAGAGCTACAAAGGCATACCATGCCCTCTCTTGATTCTCTGTGTGGCTAGTAGTCATATAATAAATGACTACATATGACTTCAATGAGAGTATGACAGGTATAAGGCTGAGCTTTCTATATACTAGTAAAGAGAGTTGTCATAGTCTTAGAGTGAGGTCACATAGAGATAGTGAGGCCTCTAGTTCTAGTTTTGATGTGTCTAATAATGAGAGTGAGGGAGTTGGTCATAATAGTCATGTTCACATCATTGAGTGATGGACCATATTTGTATTTAAATGATGTTCTGAGTTATGTATATATAGATCGTTTATGTTTAATTTAGCATTATGTATTTACAACTGGATCTTGTTATATTATATATATATAGTGTATAAATTTGTTTTAGTTGTTTGAAATTTTTAAGTTTATAAATTGTTTCGGTTAGAGTAAATTTAATTGATTTTCATATGTTTTATGAATGTTTTAGGAATATGTGTAGGAGATTAAGTTTTTATATTTTATTGGTATATGATTTTTGGTTTATATTTCATAATATGTCTATGAGTATAACTTGTGATGGTGATATGCCCTATCTGAACCTAGATGGCATGGAAAACCAATGACCGGACTACTCATGATGTGTCGTTGTAGACATAGACTGTGAAATTGGAGCTACTTGTGATGCACTACTAGTGTATGAATGTGTAAACTTTGATGCAAAAATCTTGATTGGTTGATGCTCTTAAACTTCACTCTAAATGTATGATTTCTTATAAATATTTTAATTAGTGTACAAACTGATGCTAGGTTCTGATCTTTGTAATGACTACCATATATCTTTATCATTTGTCTAACTAAAACTATGCCCTTAAATGGATAATTATTCCCAAATATTTTGATCGGTGTGTGCATCAGAGTTACATTCTAAAATATGCATTTACTTAAATATATTTTGATTAGTGTTTATACCAAAATTGTGCCTTTGGGTTTGTAGTTGTTCCCAAATATCTTAATCAATGTGCACACTCAGGGTGCATTCTAAACTTTATGACCTAGTTTCCATCACTATTGAGGTTGTGTTGTATGAGACTAATGATGAATGGTTATCCTAGAATTCATGGGGATCATATGATGAGTAACCAATGGTTACTTAAAAGGAATATCTTAGGATAACTCCATCATATAGGAATGTGATCTAGGAGAGTGTGTCAAATGAGGGCTTGGTGCCCCTGTGTAAAATCTATGATGCCTCTACTAACATACTGGTTGATGCAATCTCTGAGTGCATACTAATGGTCATCTGAATGCCCATTTATCTAGTGAAAATTATAATAATGCTTATGTGGTACCTGGTGAAAATGATGTGGTGGATGATGATTATTTTAAGTGTAAGCATCCCCTTATATAGTAGTGTAAACAAGATGTCATGAAGCCCAACCTTAGTTGAAATTTGTATAACCCCTCTACATATATCTTATGAGCTATTAATTGTAAGCTCTATTGTGTAGAGTGGCTCATTGCCCTTATTGAGAATTTTTATTCATTGTTTTTATTCCACTAGTTTCAAAATTGGAAGCGGAGCAAGATCTTGTACCAAATTTGATGTCTACAGCTCTAAGGGGTCTATATCCAAATCAGCCTCTAACTACATAATTTATAATCCCAACTATGCCTCTAATGTTATAACTATGATGCATAGATGTTTTAATGATTTATATGTCTACTACATCAATCTCTACTTGAGAGGATAGATTAAACTTCTAGCAAAGATGTATTATACTTCTAAATTTGTTGGTTGATAAATTTGCTGATGCAAATAATATTTTAACCATATAATGTATTCTAATGTAGGCTTTATCTCATCCTAGTGTAGTGAAGGTAATCTCTCATGTATAACTAGAGGTCCCTTATTTTGTATGTAATTCCTGAGGAAGACTATCTATAACTCCTTATATGTATGCAAAAAACCACTAGGGACTGTATGGTGGAACCAATCTAGTGTTTTCCCATTTAATGACTGTGGAAATAATTTTAGTTGAATTAACTTATTTATAATATGAGCCATGGCTTTCTCATAAGCCTGAAGGGGTAAATATGGATCTCCTTGTCCATCAAAGATAGGTAACATTGGTATTTGAAAGTTTTGTGGCAACCTCATAATTGAGATTTTGTGTGGAATAGAGTTATTCCGTATAACATTGACATCGACCTAAGATTTGTATTCTTCATTCTCCAAAGTGAGATGATGTATTTATTTTTACAAATCACCCACAACATGCATGAAATAAATTAACACTTGTGAAGGTATATTATCATTATTAAGGGGTTCATTTAATGCTTGGATTTTATTTTTTATTTCAGCCATTAGTACATTATATTGGAAATCTTGTTTAGAAAGGGTCAGTATTCTCTCAATAACCATTGTAGTTGTGATATCTTAGACCTGGTTAGAGGGAAATGAGCTATCACCCTTGTTGGGTTTTTTTTTGAAATAGGTTCTACTGTAGTAAGGGGGTTAAGAGGGATTCATTGGTATCTTTTATATTGTTAAGTTGTGAAGGAGTATCACATATTTTTTGAATAGAAGGTGCTTTATTTTATAGTGAAAGAAAATTATGCACATAATAATAAGTAAGTGTGTGTGTGTGTGTGTGTGTGTGTGTGTGTGTGTGTGTGTGTGTGTGTGTGTGTGTGTGTGTGTGTGTGTGTGTGTGTGTGTGTGTGTGTGTGTGTGTGTGTGTTTACAAGTGATCTATTATTTAGTTGAACAAGAGAGATATGTGAGGTAAGAAAAGAAGTAGAAGTTGTAGATTCTATGTCATCTTCATCATAATCACAGTAATCATTATTAACCCATGGTTCATAAAATTAAGATTTTGATTCAATTGAAGAAGTAAGAGTAGAAGATGTATCATCCACATGCTCATTAAGAGAAAGAAAAGGATAAGATTTTAAATTTTTACTATTATGCAATGTATCATCATATGTAGGTGAAATTCAAGGAATTTATTCACTATTCATTTTTGAGATGCAAACATGATTGTCACTTTCTATTTTGGAATCAAGGGAAGGATAAGCAACAATTATGTTTTCTTTTTCCACATTATGACATATAGGATAAGAGTTAGAAACATATGAATTATCTATTTGTTGTAAATAATCATTGCATTGAGCTTGAAATGTTAATGAGGGTGATAAATTAATTTAATCTACCTTAGTTTGTGTATTGTTAAAATGTGTACTATCTTTTGTATTTTCTTTTTCAAAAGTAATTGAGAAGGGTAAAGAAGATGCATTGTGTATGCAACAGTAAATGCAACTGATCTATAAATCAATTTTATCTTAGAGAAGATAAATCCTACTTATACTTCCGATTATGGATATATTAGATATTTGGAGTCATAACCAAGATGGATCCACTAGACCTACACAAAAGGATAATTTAGCACAATAATATCACTAGGGAGGGTTCCAAAGCCTCCAGTCAAACAAAACTATGTAATAACCCTAACTAGGTCCTATGTTTTCATATTCACTAAAGTAATAAAAAGTAAAGTAAAAGTTTAATCTAGTGCTCATCAAATCTCGTGGAAAAAAATGGGGTTAATAAACATAAAAGTAAACATGTATGAGAGACTCCTATTTAAACTCTATATATGTAAGATCCTAATGCATGTAGAGATAAATATATTTAAAATCCATTACTTATGTTACTTCTATCTACTAAAGAAAGGAGCAAAGTTAGAGATACTTACCTTAAAGATAAATCCATCAAGACTCAATCTCTCCCTTAGCCAAATGTACTTTGCAAGAGGTTTTTGTGGTTTTTAAGGATCACTAAGAAAGGCCAAAACATCCAAGGCTTTTCCAAAAGACAAGATTCTTCTCTAAGTAAAAACCCTAAGCCAAGAATCCTCAATTAAAATGGTAGAAGAGTAGATTCTAAAGAAGCGTAAATGAATAATTAATTATTATTGTCTCTCTAAGAAAGGGAAAATGAATGTGTTTATATACCTGAATCTAACCCTAGTCGTTTCTAACAGTTTGTCCAACATATTTGACCCAATTGACATTATATCTTTATTGATAAAAATAAATTAGGTCTTGGTCTATGTCCTCCAGGGGCTGACCTAGACCTTAAATGAGTTTTTCAATTAGAGTACAAGATCAATGGGGCCGATAATGTATTTTAAACTATCAAAAAGGATTTTTAGGCTAAGAAAGGGATAATGAAGGCAAAAAATAACAATAGGAAGGTCAAAAAAAGAAGGAAAATCTTAGGGAAATGGGTGTGTAGATAAATTTTTTTAATATAAGGATAATAATATTGTTAAGCATCAATTATCTACCCACCACTTTCCTAGTACACCCCTTAAGGCATGTACTCAAAGAGATTGAGACTCGAAAGGTCCCTAAAAGATAGAAAGCATCAATACCTGATAAATTTTTAAAATATTATGTGTATACATATGATTGACTCGAAGCTCATCATATGTCACTCAAGTGCAACAAGGGATGTTGCTTCGAGAAAAGAACATAGTAGCACACAATGTTGAGGCTAAAAACATTTGTAGTATTTTTAAAGTAAAAATAACTGAGATTTAAATGATTAAAAGGGAAATAAATGAAAATAAAAGTAATGTATGTGTATCTTGATTTACCTTTATCACTAGTTGGTTGTCTAATGTGTTTGTAGTTTTGATCTTGGAGGGCACAAGGATTGTTTTTGACAAATCCAAGGATACAAAACTAAAGAGAAAAAATTAAAAAAACATAGAAAATCCAAGATAACTAATGCTATGTGGATGGTACATACTTAGAAATTTGGCAAGAGAGGGTGACTAGCTATGTTAGGCCAAATGACTAGGTCAAATTTAGTGTAAATTGAATAACTAAAAATCCAAGGCTACTAAACACCAAAAATCTCAAACAGGTAAACCTTAAATAAGAAATGCATACTCACCAATTCAAACCAAGGATACATGTCAAAAATGGTAATCAAACATCAATGTAAAATCAATAAAAATCCTTACTTAAACAAAAATGGGCAACTAAAATGGTAAAAGAACATTGATGAGTGAGTAGTAACAATCCTTACTCAATCATTAATGGAAAAAGTGCATAAAAGGGAAAACAACATTGGTGAGTTAAAATTAACAAGCAAAAATCACACAATAATGGAAAAAGAAAATGAAAGGAGAAATGGACTTAGGTTTCCACAAAAAGGGATTACAATAATGAAAAATGGTAAAAGAAAACAAGACAAATCTAGAGATGTAGAGCCATGGTATAAACAAATAATCCATAGTCATTCAAACATATTGGTTGGTTCTAAATATAGATAAAATTGAAACAAAGTAGTGATAGCATGTTTTAAAGATGTGAAGAAGAGGGAATATAGAAGAAGGAAAAAGACATTTAGAATCACACTTTGCCTATCAAAGGGGGAATGAAATGGGTGAAAGGGAGAATGAAGGAAAAACCAAGGTATAGAAACTCTTTATTGAAGTCAAGACACTCAAATTAGGTTTGTCAAAACAAGAGGACTTTCAACCTTAAAGAGTCTAAAGAATTTATTTTAGACACAAAAATCTTAGGTCAACAAATGAAGCATGTAGATCATCCCATGAAGGTTATATGCATAAAAAGTAAAATGGACCTACCTTCCCATAATGTGTTCTCCATTCTTGAGGACCCCTTATAGAGTTGTCAATTTATTGAAAAGATTAGGTACTTGCATGAGAAAATAGGTAGTACTATAGAGTTTGTTTAATTATCTTAATCAAATCTATTAGCTTACCACACCCCAATGGACATTGACTCTATCATGAGGCCAACTATCAAGTTTGAGCTTCAATTAGAGATATGAGATGTGTTTTGAATCATGTATTTTAGTGTGATTTTTATTGTTCCCAAAATCTGTCACTCATTTTTGGGACAACATTTGAACTATTTTGGTCCTGCAGGCTAAAGTTCCCTCTTCCCTTCTCAAAAATTGTTCTAGGCATTCAAATTCTCTATTTTCCAAAACTTTTTCAGCTAAGGGACCCTAAAAATACATTTCTATAGACTTTTCAGGCTTAAATCTATGGACTCCATAGGCTTAAATCTATAGACTTTGCAGAAAGAATTCTACAGACTCAAATCTATGGACTCTGCAAGTGGAACTATAGACTCTTTCAAGGTTAGAGAAATCTATGGACTCAGTTTATATGGACTTAAAGGCTTGAAAACTATAGACTTGACAGACTTAGTTTCTATGGATTTTGCTAGTTATATGGACTTGAAACTATAGACTCTGTAGGATGGTTTCTCACATATACGAACTCCCCCAGGTCTATGAACTCTTTTCTATAGACTCTGTAGGTTAGTTTCTACAGACTCTATAGGA
Source organism: Torreya grandis (assembly GCA_037957365.1). Taxonomy (NCBI): domain Eukaryota; kingdom Viridiplantae; phylum Streptophyta; class Pinopsida; order Cupressales; family Taxaceae; genus Torreya; species Torreya grandis. The sequence goes on along the minus strand of JARHVA010004529.1, from coordinate 163,404 downwards.
AAGAAATAGGTTCTCAACATAGCCATTTTTTCAATCAGGAAGTTCAAAGGAAGGTCTTCCAGAGCCCGAAGGACAAGTGCCCTTGCAGAGGGCACTTGGGAGCCAAAATTAACCCTTGCAACTTTTTCAAAGGGAAACCTTGGAGGTTAGATAGCTCTTTTGGAGGGTAGGCATGGAGCAAATGGACCAATTCAAAGGCTGAATGGAGCAAAAGAATTCCTTTGGAAGGATTTCTTGTGGCAAAAATGATAAGGCAATTCCTTTAGACAAAAAGTCTAAAGGAATTCCTTCAAATTTTTTGGCCGAAGGAAAATCCCAAAAAGCCAAAGCCCATTGAAGGAACAAAAGCCCACCAAAGGAAGTAAAGCATGAAGGCTGCCCGAAAGATCTCGAAGGGTAGGTACCCTTGTAGGGGGCACTTGACACTCAAAAAAGGACCGTTTCAAAAGCCTAAAGGGACACCTTCCCTTCGCAGTGTTCCAGAGGCTTAAAAAGATGCAGAAATAAGTTTCTTTTAGAGTCTCATGAAGGGTGCTGAGTGGCAACTATGGAAGGTTTTAATGTGTTTTTATAAATGTATTGAAATTCACCATGTGTCCCTTGTAAAGCTCGATGGAAGTTTCCAAGTGTCATCTTCTACAGGACTCTCAAAAGATATCTTAAGCTTCTATAAGTTAAGCAGATGCTGCCAAGTGTCCTCACCTGTTTCACAGTGGAAAATGCCATATGTCACTTATTAAGATTAGTGGAAAGTGGCCAAAGCAAGATATAAAGACATGAAGGAATCACTAAGGATGATGACGGACCTGAAGATGTCAAATTTGTGGCAATAAGGTACTTGTTGATCTTTGCATGCTTAAACATAGACTTGAAGGCATTCAAAGACCTTCAAGCTGAAAGGAAGAACCACTGAGAGGAGGAACTAAAAGAATTAGAAAGAGGAAAAGATAGCCTGAGGGCTCAAATCATAGTAGAAAGAGGGAAAGGCCAAAATATCTATGTAGTAGTTATTCCAGTAGGTGGAACAATCTGCAAAGTATATTTTTGAGACCTTAAACATTGAAGACATGACCTATTTATCTCCCTTGGAGTAAAGAAAAAATGGACAGTTGTGAAGACACCAGATGATCTAGACCCAAGAGAAGACATTTGAGATAAAATGACATGCCATAGTTAAGACAACTGCCCTATTCCAACATGGCCCCTTGACAGAACTAAAAATGCATTCAAGGCATTAAATGCACAGCATGGGCCATTCCATGGAAAAAAGCACCAAGCCTTTCTTGGCTACTATATATTATAATCTCTTGTTTTATGAAAAGGAGATCTCTTAGTTATAGAAGCAAAACTCTGCCAAAATTGAAAGGCAATCACTGATACTTTGAGCTCAGATTGTTAATCATATTTCTTTGTTTGAATGAGAAATCAAGTTACTTTTAGATTTTGTGTTGTTATAGCTTGTGTCATTTTAGGAGATTATTCTTATGTCTATCTGTTAAATGCATTCTTGTCTAGTTAATGAAATAAGCAAAACTTATGGAAGTAATCAAGAAGGTGTCTTGAAGCCAATTGTGGGAAGACTTTGTGTTATCTACAATTGCCTTTAGTGTGTTTGTCTATTTTTTGTTCATGTGTAAAGGACCTTGGGATGACTTTGTGCCCTCATTGTCCTTCATATTTCACTCTTGGGTAGTCGAGGTGGAGACTTTGCGCTACACCTTAGTCTACTAGTTACTATGCCCTTGTTACTAGTTATTTATTTCCTACCTGAACGAGCTCATGTTGTTTACTGCAAGACCAGTTCTGAAAGAAGAGAAGTGCCTTTAGTGTTTTCACCTGGATTTCTCCTTTGTTTGTGAACATCACATCTAAAAAAAGAGAGATGGATGGTGTTGTCTTACCCCTGAGTGTTATTTTTAGCTTATATTTATAGTATATAGCTCCTCATAGTTATAAGGGAACCTCCCCTTGATGAGAGGAAAGATTTGTCCCCTTTTGATGTGGTAAACCTGCACATTTGGATGACCAATCTCCCTATGCTATGGTTGAAGAGACCTATTTTGCTCATCAGTTAGCTAGTGACAAAATATTCACCCAATAGTTTTTGGTGACTCCACTAGGGACACAATAATTTTGTTCAATTTGAAGCCTCAAGATTCAAATTGAAACATCACCTATGTCTTACCCATTATCATTATAGCCTTATCCATTTATTCCACGGGGGAAGAATGAGCAGTTCCATTTCTTTCCCATTGTTAATTTTCCTCCCAGCTTCACGCAATATTTTTTGGTGACTCTGCTGGGGAAGAGCACATAGTTTTAAGTCTTAAGCTTCAAGCTAAAGTAGATCTTACTCTTTTCCATTTTTGTTCTAAAATATGGCAACTCCTCATTATACCAGAAGCTAGAAATCTCAAGGTGTTTTTGACCCTGTCTTTGAGTTGGTACAGTAGAGCAATTTTGATTTGTTTCCTCCATAACCTCACCTTCAATGAACTAGGAGTCTTCCTCCTACCAACACCAGGTCACCAATACAAGGCAGAGCTTCTTTTTCTACTTTCAGCAAAACTTTTCCCATACATACCCCACCAAAATTTATTATCCCCCCTTTCCATAGCCATATAATGGTAGTTCAAGGCCCCTGGGGTAACTCTTTTGGTCCACTAAATTTGACCCCACCTCTACATGAGATTCCACGTAGTTCAAGGAAGAATTTCCCCAAATTCTTTGGTGATAAGAGAGTTCATCCTGATGAACACATTGCAGCCTTCAGCATAGCCTGTGGTGTGATAGGCGTGGAGTATGTAGACATAACAGTTAGGTTGTTCATAGAAACTTTACAAGGTGCTACTATATACTAGTTCTACTATATGTTGTCTTGGTCATTGATGGACTGGGATACTCTCAAAGCCAAATTTGAAGCAAGGTTCAAGCCTATAGAAGATGTGCATGCCCTACTAGCCCAGCTCACACAAATGAAGAAAGAACCTAATGAACCTATGAGGGACTTCATTGCCAAGTTTGACAAGCTGAGAAATAGGATTCCCATAATTTCTCAACGTACACTTGAGAATCTCAAATGTTTCTTCATCAACTCACAGCTGCCTAAAGTGAGTTTTTTACTGAGACATGCTAGCCACATAGACCTTACTACTGCTCAAGATTTGGCTACTGAGGTGGAAGATGATCTCATCTTGGTAGGGAAGATAAAGAGAAATCCTAACAAAGGTAAATCCACTTCATCATCTAAATACTCACCTATGGCCACTACTGATCAAATGGTGTAAAAGATAGAAAATGAACTGCTAGCCTTGAAGAGACAAGTGGCCCAAGGTATGTCTACTCCTTCATATAGAGATGTACCAAGGAGGACATTCTCCAATCCATCATATCAAGGCAATGCTGCCAAGAATCAAGGATAGCTAAATTACCTTCCTCCTCCATGGGAGAATCTTTCCATTGAAGCACCTCTAACCAATTTAGCAGTTGGATATCTTGAAGCAGAATCAGATTTCTCCTTCCATCCTGAATTAAACTCTGAAAATGATGTTAATCTCTTCACTTAAGAAGAAGAATAATTAGCTAGTGATTCTAACATTAGTTTCCAAAATTACCAAGATGAACCCAGAATTAAAGGTGAAGCATTTGATGGATCATACATTGTGTTCACCTGGTCCAAGAATCAGTCAGCCCAACACACTGATAAAGAAAGAACAGAGGAATGAACTCAACCTATAATTTCAATTGCTAAGCAGGGAACCACTCTAACCTTCCAACCAAAGGACCTAGTGACTACTAAAAAGGTAAATACATTAAGCATTCCTACACCTTCTACTTCAAATTCACAGACCAGTCCTCCCCCTCCCAAAAACCAAAAGGATGAACTCCCATCCTCTATTCCTAGTTCATTTCAGACATTTGACATAATTGACCATGTCAAGAAAAATAAAATTCAAATGTCTAAATTTGAATTCCTACAATCCAACCCTAAGTAGTTGGATAAGTTAGTGGAATGTGTGAAGAATAAAACCACCCTACAGGACCAGTTGTTCCAAAGGTGACTCCCACGTCCACTCAGAATAACCTTGTCATTGCTCCTCCTGCTGCTCCCAGAAGGACTGAACCATTCTATGTATCCTTGCTAATAAATGGACATTAGCTAAACAATTACATCATAGACTTAGGTGCGTCTGATAATTTCATGCCTACCAAAGTGGTAGAATCTCTTGATCCTCTTGTCTAGGAATGCTTCAAATGCAAATTTGGTGTCCTTGATTTGTCCCAATAGTGGCACTTGTTTGTTCTCCATGGAGAAACATTTCCCAAATGTTGGTGCAAAATTGAGCATGGACCTATCTAAGGTGAGAATCCCTATCAGAGGCATCATGAAAAGGATGCTCCCTAAAAAGGAGGCAAAATATGTGGTCACTCAAACATCAGCCCCTGAAGCTCAAATTATGTTTGAGTCTTCAAGAATGGGTAACTTTTTCTTGACCACAAAGGATGTTCATATTTCAGCAGATGAAAGTCCTGTAGGTGGTAATCCAAGAATTGGTTCAAATAAGATAGTAGAAGGCATGAGAGAACACAATGAAAGCCCAAAGGAACTCTCCTCTCCAAATGAAGACAAATATGAGAAAGGAGTAGTTTATGATGATGTATGGATACTAGAATTTGATGGCAGCTGTTCTTCTACAGGTGCTAGAGCCAGGACTGTGTTGATATCTCCTCAAGGAGATATCTTTCCTTCTTCATAGAAGTTGTAGTTCAAAAACACCAACAATGTTGTTGAGTATGAATTTATGTTACTTGGGTTGAAGGTTGATCAAGACAAAGGTGTCAAACTCCTTCATGCCAAAGGAGTTACTGAGCTGATGGTTTGTCAAGTATCTGATGGGGACAATCAAATCATGTGCTAGATTAAACCAAAAGAGTAATAAGATATGGTATTGGACCATACTACTGCATACCAAAGTTAGGAAAATGAACTCTTCACCAAGAGAGCAAAGATTTATGGTTTTCATATTGGAGACCAGGCCTTGCCATGGGGCAAGAAGAGAGAACCAAAAGGAGTACACAAAAAATGTGATTCTTGGTGGAGAGTTCTATTCACCCATCACCGATTCTAGGGAGAAAATGGTTTCTTATTAGTTTATTAGGATGGAATGCCATTTTCACTATCTCATAGTGGGTAGCATCTGAAGTGCTTCAATTCTTGAAGCATTAGATAAGAGAATCTATACATATGTATATTCATATAGTCTTTAGTTCTGTTTTATGCTTTTCATTTTCATTTTCATTTTTGGTGCCTTTATTTTTTGGGTAGCATGACTCCATAGACCAATGGCATACTTAAAGGCATTGGATATTCTAGTTTCTACTCCCCTCAGCTATTTCAAAATTTTAACTGAAGGAAGCTCCCCAACTGGAGCCAGTTGTTGTTCCCAAAATCTGTCACTCATTTTTGGGACAGCATTTGAACTATTTCAGTCCTACATGCCAAAATTCCCTCTTTCCTTCTCAAAAATTGTTCTCGGCATTCAAATTCTCTATTTTCTAAAACTTTTTCAGCTAAGGGACCTTACAGATACATTTCTACGGACTCTGCAGGCTTAAATCTATGGACTCTGTAGGCTTAAATCTATGGACTCTGCAGGAAGAATTCTATGGACTCAAATCTATAGACTCTATAGGTGGAACTACATATGATTTCAAGGTTAGAGAAATCTATAGACTCAATTTCTATAGACTTCAAAGCTTAAAAACTATGGACTCAACAAACTTAGTTTCTATGGACTCCGCCAGATCTATGGACCCAAAACTACGAACTCTGCAGGATGGTTTCTCACTTCTACAGACTCCTCCAGGTCTATGAACTCTTTTCTATATACTCTACAGGTTAGTTTCTATGGAATCTATAGGAAAGAAATAGGTTCTCAACACTTAGCCATTTTTTCAATTGAGAAGTTCAAAGGAAGGTCTTCCAAGAGCCTGAAGGACAAGTTCCCTTGCAGAGTGCACTTGAGAGCCAAAATTGACCCTTGCAACTTTTTTGAAGGGAAACCTGGAGGTCAGATAGCCCTTTTAGAGGGTAGGCATGGAGCAAATGGATTGATTCAAAGGCTGAATAGAGAAAAGGAATTCCGTCATAAGGATTTCCCATAGCAAAAAAGCTAAGGCAATTCCTTCAGACAAAAAGTCTGAAGGAATTCCTTTGGACTTTTTGGCCAAAAGAAAAGCCTGAAAAGCCAAAGCCCACCAAAGGAATAAAAGCCCACCAAAGGAAGTAAAGCCTGAAGGCTACTTGAAATATCTCTAAGGGTAGGTACCCTTATGGGGGGCACTTGACACTCAAAAAAGGACTGTTTGAAAATCCCAAAGGGACACTTTCCCTTCGAGGTGTTCCAAAGGCTTGATAAAGATGTATAAATAAGTTTCTCTTAGAGTCCTATGTAGGGCACCAAGTGGAAACTACAAAAGGTTTTAATGTGTTTTTCTAAATGTAGTGGAAGTCACCACATGTCCCTTGTAAAGCTTAATGGAAGCCGCCAAGTGTCATCTTCCACAGGACTCTCAAAAGATATCTTAAGCTTCTATAAGTTAAGCGGATGCTGCCAAGTGTCCTCACCTATTTCATAGTGAAAAATGCCATGTGTCACTTATTAAGATCAGTGGAAAGTGGCCAAAGCAAGTGAGAAAGACATGAAGGAATTGCTAAGGATGATGATGGACCTGAAGACATCAAATTTGTGGCAATAAGGTACCCGTTGATCTTTTCAGGCTTAAACGCAGACTCAAAGGAATTCAAAGACCTTCAAGCTGAAAGGAAGAACCACCAAGAGGAGGAACCAAAAGAATCAGAAAGAGGAAAAGATAGCCCAAAGGCTCAAATCACAATAGAAAGAGATAAAGGCCAAAATATCTATGCAGTAGTTATTCCAGTAGGTGGAATAGTTTGCAAGGTAGATTTTTGAGCCCTTAAACATTGAAGACACGGCATGTTTGTCTCCCTTGGAGTAAAGACAAAATGGATAGCTACATACACACCAGATGATACAGACCTAGGAGAAGACATTTGAGATGAAATGACATGCCATAGTTAAGGTAGCCACCCTATTCTAGCATGGCCCCCTAACAGAACTAAAAATGCATTCAAGGCATTAGATGCACAGCATGGGCCATTCCATGGAACAAATCACCAAGCCTTTCTTGGCTACTATATATTGTAATCTCTTGTTTTATGAAAAGGAGATCTCTCGATTATAGAAGCAAAACTCTACCAAAATTGAAAGGCGATTACTGAGACTTTGAGCTTAAATTTTTAATCATATTTCTTTATTTGAATGAGAAAGCAAGTTACTTTTAGACTTTATGCTGTTATAACTTGTGTCATTTTAAGAGATTGTTCTTATGTCTATCTTTTGAATGCGTTCTTGTCTAGTTAATGAAATAAGTAGAACTTGTGGAAGTAATCAGGAAGGTGTCCTGAAGCCAATTGTGTGAAGACTTTGTGCTGTCTACAATTGCCTTTAGTGTGTTTGTCTATTTTTTGTTCCTATGTAAAGGACCTTGGGATGACTTTTTACCCTCATTGTCCTTCGTATTTCACTCTTGGGCAGTCAAGGTGGAGACTTTGCACTACACCTCAGTCTATTGGTTATTATGCCCTTGTTACCAGTTACTTGTTTCCTACCTGAAAGAACTCCTGTTGTTCGCTACAAGACCAGTTCTGAAAGAAGATAAGTGCTTCAGTGTTTTCACCTAGATTTCTCCTTTGTTTGTGAACATCACCTCTAAAAAAGAGAGATGGATGGTGTTGTCCTATTCTTGAGTGTTATTTTCAGCTTATATTTATAGTATATAGCTCCTCATAATTATAAGGGAACCTCCCCTTGATGAGAGGAGAGATTTGTCCCCTTTTGATGCGGTAAACCTACACATCTAGATGACCAATCTCCCTATGCTGTGGTTGAAGATACCTATTTTTCTCATCAGTTAGCTGGTGACAAGATATTCACCCAACAATTTTGACTTTTGATATTTGTATGTTGCCTTTTTTATATCATTTCCTTTTATTTCAAATTATTTTTCTTTTAACTTTCTTGATGGATTTTTGTATTCCCGCTCCATATGGATTTGGAAAACCAAACATGGGTGCTAAAGATGACTTTTAATTAAATAATTTGGACTTGGTTACTAAGAAAGAAAACTTACAGAGCATGGTGTCTAAGCATCTCATTAATTTACATGAAATAAAAGTACTATCTTGATTTCAACCTTGGTTTATCCATTATGGAGTGAAAGGAAAGGAAATCAAGATGAATGAAATATGAAATAGTTTAAATTACTTCAAATCACAAAAAAATGTGATAAAGGGTGAAAAAGGGATAAAATGATAGTAAAAATGTGATTCCTTATTATAATAATGAGGGAAGTGTAGTAAAACATTCTAACATAGTTTGTTGTGCAAATTATATCTACAAAAAAAAAGCAAAAGTTAAGAACAAGAGATCAAAAACTTGTAACCATTGTAAACATTCTATAAAAGGAACACTGAATTAAAGGTGGTTATTTTATGAGGAATGCCTAGTCTTATCCATGGTCTTACACTACAACTCATGAAAGATAAACCCAAGAGGTTGTACAAAGAATGTGAAAAGTAAATGAGAAAGATGATATTTGCAAGGAAGGCTAGATCATATCCATAGTCTTACACTACAAATCACAAAAGAGAAACCCAAGGGGGTGAAAAAAAGTATTGAAAAAAAAGAAAACAATGAGAACAAAAGGAAATCATGAGGAATATCGGGTCCTATCCATAGTTTTACAATGTAACTCATGATAAAAGGGAAACCAAATGACCAAAATTAAGGACTAAGGTGTGTAGAAAGAGAAAACTATTGTAGAGGGTGAGAACCATGAGATTATCCTACAAAAAGTTTTAAAAAGATATTATATAAAAATCATGATAAGAAGGGAAATATCTATGCTTATATCTATACCAAGGATGAGTATATGAGAGATAATCCTATGTGTCTTGGAAGGTTTCTTGAAGTTGAATTAGTTTGGTATCATGCAATGTAGAATAAGAGTGGGCATCATAAGATTCCTAAATGGGTAATTGGATGTAGGTATGGGCATCGTAAGATGCCCCAAAGGCTAAAGTAAAATATAGGTGAGCATTGTAAGATACTCCAAAGGCTAAGAAGAGGAAGAAAAGATAAGAAGAAAAGAGCACCCCATATAGTGTCTAAATGGATTCAGGTTGTCCAAGAAGATTTTGATAGGGGATTTCATGATGATTGATGAAAAAAATATAATTTAGGAAAAAATAAAGAGAATATGGGACAAAATCAACTAGATAAAGAATAAAATAGGCCAAACAAAGAATAAGGTCAACCAATAAAGAATAAGGTTGACCAACAAGTACATAATCAACTAGGTTGATGGGGTAATACTAAGATATAGGTAAAAAAGAATACACATTCGTATGGATAAATTATGTATTGCTAGATAAGGGATGTAACAGAGAGATAAGAAGACATAGTCATGCAGGTTGATTATGTACTATTGGCAAAAAGGTGGAACAACCTATAAGAGACTGTATCAACTAAAATGATAATATCTTAGAATAGAGTTTTTTTTGCAATATAATTGGAAGCAAGAATGAAAGCAAACACACAAACAATTTAATTAATGTGATTGATCTAATTAGAACACATAGCATAAACTTTGCACTAATAGCTTTGTAATACAACACATAATGATCAAAAAGCAAGAAATCAACTAAAAATTAAATGCTAACTAATTGGTCACCATAAGTATTATTATATTATTATAAAGTTTTGATACTTTAATGTGATATAAAAGTTGGCTAAAATAGGGAACTAAAAATTAGTCTAAAGTTGGTTTCAGGATGTTTAGGTTGACAAGGATTTATATTGGCAATGGTACTAGCTTGTTATTAGGGCCTAACCCATCACTTCATAATCTTGTAGTGGTAACAGTATCAGGTACTTGTCCAATACATATTATTAACCATGTATTTATATTTGTTTGGAAAACCAAGTTAGCTTCCCCCTTGGTGATGAAATCTAATTAGATAGGCCTTGGAAAGATAAATGTTTAAATATGTTTTGAATATTAATTGATTTGGTAGTATATGCAAGAGTAAAATAGTGTAACTAAAAGGGTAAATTGAAAAACTACCTATTTATACTATGTGAGTTACTCTAAGCATGCAAACAACTAAAAAATAAATTTGAATTAATTACTAACAAATAAATGTTAATTCTTTGATTAAGAATAGTATAGAGTCAGTTCAGGTGACACTGTATGCAAATAGTATAGAATAGAGTTAATTAGATCAATGCTATTATATAGAAGAAAGGTCTTTAAGAATAGAGTTGAACAAGTTGACTATGTCTCTTAAATAGAAGATAGACTACAAAACTAAGTTGACCAAGTCATCTTAGTTAGCTATAGGTTTACAATTTAAAGACTACTAACTTGTGAAAAATATAACTAAAGGAAATACTAAAATGATAGAGAGGAAAGAAAGGAACCTTGGTGGGATTGAATATGATTTATATTGTAAATTTTATGTTGTAATGCTTTAGTTGTTGCTTTTAAATTCTAAAACTAGGTCGACTGGTTCGATCAAGTGCTACAAAACCTCATATGCTGAAGAAGAATAAGGAATAGGGTTGACTTGTTTGATAGTATTCATTGAACTAAATGTTGGTATGAATAATTAAAAAATATATTTGACCTATTTGATAGTGTATGCTAATATATAATTGGATAATAATACTATGTTGAATTGTTTGATCTAATAACAAGTAGTTGATGAAGACCTACATAGATAAAACATAGTCATTTTGAAGTGACCGTGTGTTAAACCTATGCACAAAAAGTTAGAACCATATCAAATAGTTCAATATAATAATATAAATATGGAAAAATATAATAATATGATATAAATGATGGAATGAAATAAAACCTACAAGGGTTAGATTCATGTTGGGTTCATCAGAATGTATGCAAAGGGAAATACAATTGATCTATAAATCAATCCTAGCTCGAAGAAGATAAATACTACTTGCACTTATGATTGTTGATACATTATATATTTGAGGTCATGACTAAGATGGATCTACTATACCTAGCTAAAGAATCTCTTACCATAATAATATCATAGGGAGGGTTCCAAATCCTTCAATCAAGTAAAACTATGCAATAACCCTAACTAGGTCCTATGTTTTCATATTTACTAAACTAATAACAAGTAAAGTAAAAGTATAATCTAGTGTTCACCAAAGATCATGGTAAAAAATGTGGTTAGTAAACATAAATGTAAACATGCATGAGATAATCCTCTTTAAGATATGTATAGGTAAGATCCTAATGCATGGAGAGAGAAATATATTCAAAATACATTACTTATAATAGTTCTATCTACTAAAGAGAGGAGAAAATTTAGAGATACTTACCTTGAAGATGAACTCATAGAGATTCAATCTCTCTTGGCCTAAGGTGATTTGTAAGAGGTTGTTGTGGTTTTTAAGGATCACTAAGAAAGGCCAAAGCATCGAATACTTCTCCATAAGACAAAATTATTCTCCATGTAAAAACCCTAAGCTAGGACTCCTCAAGTAGAATGGTGAAATAACATATTGTAATGACGTATAAATGAATAATTAAATCTTGTTATCTCTCTAATAATGGTGAAATAAATGTGTTTATATAACTAAATCTAACCCTAATCCTTTTTGAAAGTTTAGCTAATAGAGTCAACCCAATGGGCATTGTATTGTTATTAACAAAAACAAATTAGGTCTTGGTTTAGGTTGGTCAGAGGTTGACCTAGAACCTAAATGATTTTTATTAATTAGAGTACAAGGTCAATGGGGTTGATAATGTCTCATAAATCTTTAAAAAGGATTTTAGGCTAGGGAAGGGCTAATGAAGGTATAAAATGACTAGAGGGTGAAAAAGAGGAAGCAAAGCTAAGGGAAATGTTTTTAAGAGATGGATATGTAGATATCAAGTGGTAGTATAGGGACAAAAATCCTATGAAGTACCAATGGTTTTCCCACCCCTTTCCCATTGCACCCCTTAAGACATGCACTAAGATAAATTGAGACTCGGTGGGTTCTTGCAAGATAGAAATCATCAATAATTGATAAAGTTTGAAAATATTATGTATATACACATTATTCCTATCTACTTTAATTGAACCATGAAAAACTAATTTTCATGTAGTGCACTTATATTAATTTAATTTGAATAATAAATTAGCAAAAGTAATTGAAAATCTAGGATCACATTGGAATATAACACTACCAATAAGAGGTAGTGCACTTATATTGTTAATTTGATTTTTAGGAGTAAGAGAAGAGTAATATGAAAGAAATGATGATGTATCTATTATACCTTATGTTCATTCATATTGTCATGCTCATAATAATCCTCATATCCATCATTATAATAATATTAATAATCAATGATTATAAATGAAGTCATTATTATGATCTAATGTTCAATCTTGAAAATTATTCATTCATTATTATAATCATGAGAGAAATTTAAGATTAAATCAAGTAGATGAGGGGAAGAAGACTTTTAATATTCCATTTTAAACTTGCCAAATAAGATAATGTAAATAAGGAATAGTAAACACACAAGAGGTAGAATATAATTTAACATAAGTATGTGTGAAATGTGTGAATTTGTTGAGCAAAGTTTGTAATAGAAAATAGGATTATTGATAAAACCCTAATTGTTGATGTTTTATGTGTATAGGGACCTAGTATGTGGATTTAGGGTTGTATTGTAAATTTTAAAAAAAAAACTAAATAAATAAAACACTAATATATGATTAATTAAATTAGCTAAGTTAAGCCAAAAAATCTGAAAATCAAATTTTTGTAACCCTAATTTATTGTACAAAATTTAGAGAAGGTAAACCCTAAGGAAAATTAGGGTTTTGAATCAATATTCAAATTAAGATGGGTTCACCAAATATTTTAACCTTTTAGGGGTTTATTATGTAAATCCTAAACTAGATTAAAGGGATAGGTTTATTGCTAATCTGGAATAAAATTGGAAATTATTGAATCTATGGAACTTTCCAAAAGTAGCAAGCACAAATAGAAAATCAACTTATCTAGATATACACAGATTTTTTCATAGATTAGGTTATTATAAATAGTTGAGTAGACATAGAGGAATCTTTCTTCTTTTGAGTATTTTTTGAGATTTAGTTCCAGATAGTAGCATTACTCTTAGGATAGTAATTCCATGTGGCACTAGTGTCTAATTTTGGCATTAATGTCCTTCTTATAGTGGATATATGTAACTTTCAAGGAAGCTATGAGAGTTTCTAGAGATCCTATAGGTAATCCTGTGTCATGTGGGAGGTCATCTATGTCACTATTTTGGTTGTTTCTTCTCCAAACTTTTAATGAATACTTTCACAAATGAAGCAATGAACTAATAAAATACAAAAAGAAAGGAAATTTTGGGTTATGGGATTTTATGATCACATGGGGAAAAATCTCTATTATCCTGGTTACTGGTTACATTAACCTCATGTTAAGGGTCTCAGATCGTATGTAGTTCTCCCTTAGGAAATGTATACCATCAACTTGGACATTATGCTAAAATGAATTTTTATTTTTCCCTTCTTTAATCAAGCATGCAAATGTCTAAGTGTGAAAGTTGAGTAGTATGTAGAGTATTTGAGCTATACTATTGGTTGATTTTATGTAAATAAGTGCCAAAATAGTAAGTGTCAGATGTAAAATATCTTGTGAGGATCTTTATATAGGAGGATCTTTATTGTGAATATAATGCCTTATTTTTTAGCCAATAGGTCATGAAAAAGAAATAAAAAATATAAGATAAGGGTCACAAAGGGGTTAGGACTCAAACATTGGTGAAAGGGCCCATCAAACATTGAAGCCAAAATTGGACACTAGTGCCATGTGGTGCTACTATCCTAAAAGTGACACTAATGTCCTAAGGCTTAGAATAGGGAAAAAATAGGGATGATAGGCTAGGGGCCCCTTAGATTAGGAAATGGTGACATGTGACTATTGGGGGCAATGAAAATAGGGAAAATAAGACACAAGAAAGATAAAAAATACTCAAGATAACCATGTGAACAAGTTCTATAACCATCACTAAGACCATTGTGTGATATAGAAATAAAAAATACATAGTTCTTGTGGTTGCTTGACCAAATTAGGCTGTTTACAGTTCCTTTTTATGTATTAGATAAAAATGATTTAACAGATCTTTTGACAACTTTATGGAAGTTTAAATGGATATAAATTTTTATTAGTCTACTAACAAACAATCCAATGGAAGTGACTAATTATCATAAAAAAATGTAAATGCAAAGTTTTCCACTATTCAAAATTCATTGTCAACTTTATTGGATGTGCATGTAAATAGAATAATGGATAAAAGTTTAACTAATAAAATTGATTTTTTTTAGTTTTAATCTATATAAAATTTAATTTACTATATATAATCTTATTCTTAATAATGTAAAATTTATTTTGACTTAAGTTGGAATAGCATAAATGTATACTTCAAACTATTCAAATATTTAAACATAAGATAGATAGATAGATAGATAGATAGATAGATAGGTAGATAGATAGATAGATAGATAGATAGATAGATAGCTATAAAATAAGATGTATAGGTATGTTCTCATTCACCATTTCATATTTTGTAGACACACACACACACACACACACACACACACACACACACAATCAATTTAAAGTATTTAAAAATAACTATTTGGCATTTTGCATTTGTGAAGAAATGTTTGTTTTTTAACATTTTAATATGATCAAGTGGGTTATAGTCTAATGGTGAGAATGATGGTTTAAAAGGTCCTACTAAGCCATCCACCAAGGTAAAAATCCTAGGAGATACAAAAAAGAGATGAGGCTGGTGAAATGGATACCCCTCAATCCTTGGGACTAAGCCAAAGAAACATTTTATAAACCTAATCCATGTAAAAGTAGGGTTTCAATTTAAAAACATGCGAATATATATACAAGATATACATATATTTGTATAAGATTTAGAATATAAAGGGGATTTATCTTTGTTACTCCAATTATGAACTTGAAGAAAAACATCTAAACTTGATGGTAATATCTTTAAGAGTTTTGTCCATAAGACGGTCAAATGGTGTAAGTATAGAATGCAAGGGAACCTTTAAAAATTTAAGGTATCTCCATCTTGGAAAGCAAAATTATTTATAGACGGATTTAATTAAATTTCCTAGATTAGAAATATTCATAGTGGTATTAACCACATGTGACACATTATGTGAGGCAAGTCTATAATCCCTATCAGAACATTTTTTCATAGATCTATCTATTTGAAAACATTTTTAGGACAATCCTATTTTGAAACATAAACATGTTTGCAATTCTCTGGCATTGCCACTTCATTGAGAAAGCTGATTTTACTTGATGGTAAGCTGGTGAATTTTACAACCACCCTTTCCAAAATTAAGACTTTGTGTTCTCTCCTATGGAGTTTGTGTAGAGAGTTTTTTGGCAAACTTGAAACCATTAGAAGCCTATCTGCTTTAATAAATATTGGTTTAATAAATTATTCCATGGTGAGTCTTCTATATATCTTTGGTAATCTATCTTCTTTAAAAGAGCTTAATTTATAATATTATTCCTATTTGGTGATCCTTCTAGAGAGCTTTGGAAATCTATTTGATTTGATAGATCTTGATTTAAATCATTATTCTAGTTTAGTGAGCCTTCCAAATAGTTTTGGCAATCTATCTGATTTGATAGATCTTGATTTAATCAATTATTCCCATTTAGTGAGCCTTCCAAAGAGATTTGTAAATCTATCTACTTTGAAATAACTTAGTTTACATCATTGTTTCATTTTAGTGATACTTCCAAAGAGCTTTGACAATCTATCTACTTTGACAAAACTTACTTTACATCATTGTTTCAGTTTAGTGAGCCTTCCAAAGAGCTTTAGCAATCTATCTACTTTGACAAAACCTATTTTACATCATTGTTCCAGATTGATGAGCCTTCCAAACAACTTTGGAAATCTATGTGCTTTGACAAAGCCTGATTTATATGAGTGTTATAACTTGGTGATCCTTCCAAAGATATTTGGCAATCTATCTTCCTTGTTAAATCTTGATTTATGTTAGTGTTCCAACTTGATGAGTCTTCTAGACAACTTTGGCAATCTATGTGGTTTGAAATAGCTTGATTTATGCTAGTGTTAAAACTTAATGAGCTTTCCAGACAACTTTGGCAATCTATTTGCCTTGACAAAGCTTGATTTATGTTAGTGTTCCAACTTGGTGATCCTTCCAAACAAATTTGGCAATCTATTTTCCTTGAAAAATATTGATTTATGTCAGTGTTTTAACTTGGTGAGATTTATAAACACCTTTGGAAATCTATATACTTTGACAAAGCTTGATTTAAGCCAACGTGATAACTTGGTAAGCCTTTTAGACAACTTTTACAATCTATCTACCTCAAGAAAAATATTGAATTATGTCAATGTTCAAACTTGGTGAGCCTTCCAAATAGCTTTGTGTTAGGATAAATTATTTCCCATATTTATCCCCAAATTGTAGACAAGATAAATTATGAAATGAATTAATCAAACATTCATAAAATAAACATAAATATGCACCTAACAAGAGACACTAGATTTATTGTGGTTTACCCAAGATGGGATACATCCACCAAACTTGTCCAATATATTATTTCCAACAATATAAGGGAGAAACAAAATCCTATAACAAGCCATGTTACACCTCTCTACCTTTTCCACCTCCTCTTTGTGTACAATATTTCATCATCCTTTTATAATCAAACATCTTAGCCATATATCAATACATTTTAAGGTAAAAACACCTAAACATAACCTCTACCATTAGATCTAGGAACCTTTAATCAATGGCCCATATTGACTACTAAATTACAATTTAACAAGGTAATTTTAATAAAAAAAATTCTCCTGGGTGCATGGCCCCTAGACCTCACAAGGGGTGTTCCCCCTTGCAAACCCCCACACCATGAGGGATTCAAATAATGAGATCCAAACTTGGCTGAAATAACATCAGAATTTTAACCTTTGATTCTAGAATATAATAAGGCTCCACACCTAACACTTTGATAATCTATCTACCTTGACAAAGCTTGATTTAAATCATTGTTCTAGCTTGGAGATCCTTCTAGATAACTTTGGTAATCTATTTTATTTGAAAAATCTTAATTTAAAGCATTGTTCAAGTTTGGTGAGCCTTCTAAATAGCTTTGGCAATCTCTCTGCATTAGAAGGAAATTTAAATTTTAGTGTTTATTTGAGATTACTGAGCCTTTTAAATAGTTTTGGCAATTTACATGGCTTGAAAAGTATGAAACTATGGGTTTGCTCTAATTTGGTGGGCCTTCCAAACAACATAGGCTAGCTTAGTTCTCTATGCGACCTGGATCTATATGGCTGTACATATCTATCTATGTTGCTAGAAATCATTTTTCTTTGAACATGTTGAATATGGGAAAGTGTGTGAATTTTCCATATCTACCTCTACATTTTAGTAGCTTAAGTCTAATTTTTTTGAGTATACATAGGTGTAAGGGGATATAAAATCTTTCCAACAATTTTGGATGCTTGATTTCACTCATTACAATTAAGGCATCAAAATTTTCTCAACTAGAGGACAAAGTAATGGACATTTTATCAAAGATGAATAATTTAATCTATGTGGATATATATGGAAGCCCCATGTTGATAAAGTAGTGGGAAAGAGTGAAGGATCAATATTCTTTATTAGTATTTTTCTGTGGGAGTGAGGTAATCATTACAAACTTCCTTATATTTAATTAAGAATCATTACTTATCACTGGCTAGGAATTAGATGTTTATCATTGTCCTTAATAATCACAACACACTTTCCTATATTTAATTAAGAATCGATACTTGTCACTACCTAGATATTAGATGTTTATCATTATTTTTACATGTTAGCCATTGCATTGTAGTGCACATATGAGGATATAATGTGTAGAGAATTTTTCATAGTGTATCTAGATTAATACAAGTTGATTGTGATGACAAGTTTTGGTAGTCATCATCGTCATCTTATCAATAGATGGAGAAATCATGGGCCTATTGTTCATAGTGTGCAATCTCACATCACCTAAAAATAACATAAGTTTAGAAACATTGAAGGAATGTGTGGATCTTTATTTCCAAGGTTTTCACAAAATATATGTGGAGATGTAAGGATTATGGGAGGGAACATAAAAACATGTTAGTCAAACCCTCCCCCATTGATATAGCTTAATCTTAACAATAAGGTAAGGCTACTATTTGTTAATTTATAGCTCATATGGACTGGCTAGGACTCAAAACTCAAACCTTCCATTTATTTTTGGAGTGATCTACCGAGTGTTGAGATAAAAATCATATGACCTAAATAGGAATCAAACCTAGGACCTTATATTTGTTTCTAGAGTGCTCTACCAACTAATCTACTGGCCCCTTTATGGCCATCCCACTGTTGGTCTAGGTGTGGATTATTTCTAACACCCCTCCTTATGTTACATTGTAGGTTCTTAGGGATCATAACCTAGATTTGATACCACATGTTGAGCTGCATCTCATATGGAACAACTATGACTCAAACCTAGGACCTTTTATTTACTATTGGAGTATTCTACTAACTGAGCTATTATCCTCTCTATGGCCAACCCATCATTCATCTAGGAGGGGATTATTTCCAACACCCCCTTTTAAGCCACATTTTAGGTGTTTGGGGATCCTATCCTAGGTATGATACTAAACCTGTCATAAGGGAGGTTGTTAGAAATAAGCCAATGCCTGGACCAATTATGGGCTAGCCATAGAGGGGCCAGTAGTTTAGTTGGTAGAGAACTCCAATTACAAATGGAAGGTCATAAGTTTGAGTCCTATTTCAAACCACCTTTATGGGACACCTTTTTGATAAATATATTGATGTTGTTACAACTTCAGCTCAATATTAATTTGAAATTCCCTTGGATTTCAACATGCTTGCAATAATCTCTTGGATGGTCCAATTTTTTCCATTCTACCACTCCATTTTATTGTGGAGTGTATCTAGATGTAAACTAATTTTTAATTACTTCAATATTCTAAACATTTATAAATTTCTTAGAAACATACTCTCCCCCTCTATCAAATCTTAGGGCCTTGATGAAATATCCACTATGTTTCTCAACCAATGCCTTGAACCACTTGAATTTCTCAAAAGTCTCAAACTTATTCTTTAATAAATAAATCCAAGTCTTCCTACTATAATTGTCTATGAAGGTTAAGAAATATGAATTCTTAGAGTGGGTGAGAGTTTTCATTGGGTCACACAAATTTGAGTGAACCAATTTCAAAGGTGTTTTTAACCTCTTAACATTCCTGATTGAAAGGGCTACCTATGTTGTTTTACTAGAATGCATGCCTCATGTTAGGAACCCAAGGAAGCACCATTAATTACCATATGCAAGCAACTTAATATGTAGAATTAAACCAGAATCACAAGTAACTAGAATTCAAAAATAACACAGAATATGAGAGACAATACACAACTTGTATTAATACTCTTCCAGAAAAGAATTACAACAAAGAGACACCACACTCTTCCACCTTACAGGTTCGCCACACCAAGTGTTCAGTAATTCACCTTCAAGAGCTCACTCTCTCTCTTATGGTCCCAACACACAACTCAAACACAAAGTTGGTGTTCACCTCCAACTATTCAATATCACTACTGCCAGTACACAAGTGCTCCACGCACTCCAAGTACACAATTGTACTTCAAGTAGATCTCCCATGAACTTGCAACAACCTGCAACTCAAATGATCTTACTTATGGAAGGATCTACCTTGCCTTCCTCTTTGCTCAATAACTAAGTACACACCATACTCCAAGTAGATCTCTCCTGATCTTGCTACCTATTGTGTTGTTGTCCTCCCTGATCTTGCACACGTACAAATCAATCTAGTTTTGCACACCTGCAAACCTGGATCCTACACACACATACACCTGCAGATCAATGATCTTACTTACCATGCAGATCTCTAAATGTGGCCTTGCACACCCGCTGACCGAGATCCTACATACATGAAGAATCCCTCTGATTCTCCAAACCAGCACCCATACTTGGCACTGTGGCACTAGGAGGAACACACCTTGCTCTCTTCACACACAAGAGCTAATATTTGCTCTCTTACTCTCTAGCACAAATAACAATACAGCCCATGAGTCTATTATATAGATCTCATGTAAACAATAATTAGACACCTAATCAAAATAATTAGATCCATAGCTTCTAGTCTATAATTGGCTCTTAACATGCAAACACTCAGTTCGTTAACAAACTGTTTGTGCAACTGACAGTTCTGGAACCGCACAGGCGACCGATGCCGGTCCCTGTCTGCCTAGAGGTGACTGACATCGACCAATTCCTATTGATGTCGATTGCTTCCTGTCAATGATGTCGGCCTAACCGATGTGGGTGACTGTGACACTCAGCAACCTCCTTCCCTATTTGCATCAATGAAGCTTTTAGCTCCACAACCTAACAATCTCCCACTTGGAGATAAATAGCTGCACTGTACCTGTACCTATACCCTATCTAATCTATATCCTAGCTTGTATCCCTCTTCAAGCTCAACCTTAAAGACCACCCACCACAAAACCTATGGTGCACTTTCTATCATCCAAGTAACCTGCTGCATCCGCATCTACAAACACATGTAGAAAAGAACTTGACCCTGCATAGCATGTGCACCTGCTACTGGTCCCTCTTAGACACTTGAGAATCCACTGAACTACCCTCTAGTGCTTCTTTCCTAGATCGGCTCCAAACTCTCTGATAGCTCCCACTACATGGGAAACCTAGGTCTAGTACGCATGTACTTAACCTCATCATGTGAATCAGGACACTGCTCATAGAACTGTCTAACCATCAGTGTGTTAACCGGTCTCACGCAATCATCCAGAGACAAAATCAACATGTGATCTCCATGTCTCTAGAACACACTTATGCCAAAGAATTTTGCTCCCAAATTCCTCATGACATACCACTAAACTAACTTTACCTTTAGCTTAGCAAAACCCTATATGTGTAACCTTGCATCAAGCAAACACACAACATACAGTAACAGGATAATGTCACAACTCATCATCCACATGGTAAGGAAACCATAGTAGTTACAATGACATTGACTAAAGCCATGCTTTGTCATCCACTTTTCAAACTTGTACCACTGTCTTGGAGCTACCTCAAGACCATATGACCTAGCCTTCCATCTCACGTGTCCATTCATTCTATTATTTAACTAAGGAATCCATTCATCTTTCAGTGCTTTCATATCGAATGGCAACCCTACCAAATCTCCCATTTAGTTCTGCATCCTAATCATGACATGCTCCCACTATTTCCTGGATCCTTCCTGCTCTGCAGTGAGCAACGAGTATAAAGAAGAGGAACAATGAATTTGAGGCTTACTTACCACTTTTAGTCCTCCATATGGGCGTTTGAGACTCCTTGGCAGCTTGCTGTCTACCTAAAATCTATTACAATGATCGACCTCGATCACCACACAATCTACATCTGACCGACGTTGGTTCCCTTGTGACTATCCTTTCTACCAATGTTGGTTTTTTGACCGATGTTAGTCTTACCTAGTCATCGACGTCGGTTTGCTAACTGACACTGATAGCCACCCTGCCTGACACCACCAGCTCTGGTCTGCACATGATCGACATCGACACCTGTCTGTTCAATGCTAGTTCCCTTTGACCAACGTCGGTAATTGTGTTCGCCTGTGAGTGATGACTTTTTATGTGCGAGCTCTCCATGGATCAAAACCCTATCCAAACCACCCTTCTCAGAAGTATCCAGCCCCATCCACTAAACTCTGTCTGTCATCTCCTCCAAGAACACCAAGGCTTTCCAGTTCTTAAGTCTATCAAACACATCTGTCTTCTGCTTAAGAACATGCATCTCCTTCTTGCTCATGTGACCAAGCCTATAAAGCCACGTCTTCACAATAAAATAAGAATCAGTAATATAAGTAAGTAGATAAAGAGTACCTACTTTCTTACCACCAGCTAATTCAAGTGCATCCACTGTGAGAGTTTTTGTGCATCTCTCATCACCCAACTTTCTTAAAGAAATTAGCCACATCTTCAAGCTTGGGACCTGCATGACCTTCTTCAACACCCATGTGTTGGCCACCTGCAATTTCAGCTTCACTTCCCCTTTGCCAATTCTTTGGCAAGGCACACCAGCTCCTAAATAAATCTTTCCAAAGTCTCCAAAGACCTTAACATGGATAAATACTCTATTTTGAGCTGCATGGAAAGAGGCAATAGAATCTATAAGACAAGATTCTACTTTATCCAAGAAACCTCCCAGAGCATCCTGTGCAACAACACCTGCAACATCTACTTCTTCAGTTCCTTCATGCTGATCTTCTACCAACCAACAATTTTTCTTTACCTGCTCTTTCTTTCTATAACACCGTAATTGTTCATTCATACTTTTCAATTCGTCCATGCTTAGTGTACTTTCTTTTGCCATTGCTCTACTCCCACTCAATTAGAAACCCCTGAGAGTGACCTATAATCAAACACAAACCTACTCCCTACAACCTTAGCTCTGATACCAACTGTTAGGAACCCAAGGAAGCACCATTGATTACCATATGCAAGCAACTTAATATGCGGAATTATACCAGAATCACAAGTAACTAGAATTTAGAAATAACACAGAATATGAGAGACAATACACAACTTGTATTAATACTCTTCCAAAAAAGAATTATAACAAAGAGATGCCACACTCTTCCACCTTACAGGTTCGCCATACCAAGTGTTCAGTAATTCACCTTCAAGAGCTCACTCTCTCTCTTATGGTCCCAACACACAACTCAAACACAAAGATGGTGTTCACCTCCAACCAATCAGTATCACTACTGCCAGTACACAAGTGCTCCACACACTCCACAAATGCTCCACGTACTCCAAGTACATAATCATACTTCAAGTAGATCTCCCATGAACTTGCAACAACCTGCAACTCAAATGATCTTACTTATGGAAGGATCTACCTTGCCTTCCTCTTTGCTCAATAATCGAGTACACACTATACTCCAAGTAGATCTCTCCTGATCTTCTACATGTTGTGTTGCTATCCTCCCTAATCTTGCACACCTGCAAACCTGGATCCTGCACACACATACACTTGCAGATCAATGATCTTACTTACCATACAGATCTCCAAACATGGCCTTGCACACCCATCGACCAAGATCCTACATACATGAAGAATCCCTCTGATTTTCCAAACCAGCACCCATACTTGGCACTGTGGCACTAGGAGGAACACACCTTGCTCTCTTCACACATAGAAGGAGCTAATATTTTCTCTCTTACTCTCTAGCACAAATTACAATACAGCCCATGAGTCTATTATATAGATCTCATGAAAACAATAATTAGACACCTAATTACAATAATTAGATCCACAGCTTCTAGTCTATAATTGGCTCTTAACATGCAAACACTTGGTTTGTTAACAAACTGTTCATGCAACCAACAGTTTTGGAACTACATAGGTGACTGACATCGGTCCCTGTCTACCTAGAGGTGACCGACGTTGGCTGATTCCTGTTGACGTCGGTTGATTCCTGTCCACTACTAGTCGACGTCGGTCAGCCTAACCAACATCGGTGACTATGACACTCAGCAACCTCCTTCCCTGTTTGCATCAGTGAAGCTTTTAGCTCCATAACCTAACACCTCACATTTTATTTTAGGTTCTAATATTCTTGGTAGACCTATAACCATATTATTCTCAAAAAAATATCTAATCTATAAAACCTTAAATACCCATACATCAAATGCTAGATTCTAGATGGATTTTTGATGATTGTCTTGAAGGCTGCTTGATGTAGTACTATTATACTCTTGAGAGGATCAATTTGCATCTTGAGAGGAAATATACAATTTCTTGTCATATGAACTATAGATATAATGTTATTCCTTTCGTCATTATCAAATATTTTTCACCCTCAATTCTCCATCAGGACTCTATATCCCTTTTGAACCAACTACCAATACTCAACATATCATGTTTTAAATTTGGAGCATAGTAGACATATTTGATTTCTCTCTTTTCACCTTACTAGCTACAGACAATGATAGTCCCTCTGACAACAACAAGAAAATTTTCATTTTTCCCCATCTTAATATCTAACTGAATATTCTTATCAATGGAAGAAAAAAATTTCACATTACCACTCATGTGGTTACTACATGCATGTCTGAATTCCATACCTCATCACTACTATGCTCAATAACATTGTATACACTGAACATGTTTGGAAAATGTTCAGTTTTACTTACATTCTCAGTGTCTACATTTGCACTTTTCCTTGATTGGTTATGTTGTTTCATTCTACATTCATTAAAAAAATGAATGTACTTATGATAATAATAATAGCACTGAATATTACTTTTATCATACCTTTGATTTGAAGTACTACTATTATTGTATTGAAAATCTAATTAAGAGACACTTACTCCTTGATTGTTTAAACTTGATCTAACATAGTAAATTCTTCCTCTTCTTCTACCTTTGAAACTGGCATGAGCCTTGAAGGATTGCTCTATGGAATAAGGTCTAGATTTGTTCAATCATTGCTCATGGGTTTGTATAGAACCCATGAAATCATTTATCATCATCCTTGAGAGGTCTTTGGCCTCCTCAATAGATATAAAAATTGGGTCATATCTCATGTGAAAACTCCTAAGGATCTTTTCAATAATCCTTTGGTATTATATAGTTTCACCATTAATTCTTAATTGATTGGTTAAACTAGAGACTCTAGTATGAAACTCATAAATAAACTCGCTATCACTCATTTGAAATGTTTCATATTATATTCTAATCAATTAGAGTTTTACTAACCATACCTTGTTAGTTCTTCTGTAGGAATTTTGAAGAATCTCCCATGCTTCTTTTACATAGTTTGTTGCTGTAATTGTCAGATATATGGCTTTAGCCATTTTCATCTCTATAAAATTCAATGCTTTCACATCCTTCCTCTTAATCTCATTTAACATGGTCTTATGTGCATTTGATAATGTATTATAGGCATCTTGATTGGTCACATATGTGAATCTAGTGACCACACACTCCTATAAATCATTTTCCACCAATATCATCTTCATTTTCTTTACCCAAATATTATAGTTTTGTCCATCAAATGTTTGTGGATGCTACCAATGTTTTCCATCTAAGATATCCATACTAATGATTTATAATGCTTTCCTAATTTGATATCAACTAATTTCAACCCTTGATTTTAACCAAATAATGAAAAAAAACTTTACTTAATAGTGCACCACTTTTGTATTATCTATTAACTATGTATAGATCTATATAATCTTCTCTTTTATGAGTAGTGACTTTTGCTTTGACTGCTACTAATTCTTTTTATTTAATAACAATAATTACCAAATGTTGTCTTATATGAAAAAATTGTGATCTACCAAATGAGATAGCAACTCTATTTTTACATTTTCACGATCTACTTGATATTCTTATGTGAGCTCTTCTTATCCCTTAGTAGTTTCCCACAAACTACTAGTCTCTTCTTTGACCTTCTACCAACACTGACCTGATTGTTCCTGATCATGCCTCCACCTGGGCATTTCCTTCCAATGGCTACTTTAGCTAGATCTAATTGATCTCACTCACATGATATACCAAGCTACTTGTTGTTTATTAGCAGTGATCTCCTTGTATCACTTTGATCTATAAATCACCTAATCTTCCAAGCTTTCACTCTTTTTTGTTAGGGCTTTATTCACCCTGGGTTTATCTATCTCTTACTGATTTATTCTCTTAAGATAAGACAACACTCTTCTCCCATGCTCTCCTACCAAGATTATGCTTGTTTATTGTACTCTAACTGAGCTCTTTCCTTTAATGGCTCAACTCTCCTCACACTTAGTTGATTACTCACTTTCTTGGTCTCTGATACCAATCTAAAAGCATAAAAATGATAACAAAATGATTGCAATGCCAAAAGATTCACAAAAGAGATATTTCTTCTTATTTCACTTTGATTGATTGATCTTGCTTAATGATTAAACTATTTATAATTAGCTCATTTTATAAAAGTCTTCTTGTCTATATTTAAAAACCATTAGATGTGATCTAATAACAAAATTAAATGATTCCTACATAAAAAATTATGCCTTACAAGCATTTAATGGAGGGTGGAATAAATTACAAATTCCAATACTATTTACCTATCCTATCCTATGTATCATCACAATGAGTTCAACTTGAGTAAGTTTCATACTTATGTTGCCAACACATACATGTATGTGGATGAAGAGGGAAGAGGAATACTTGAGGACTTTGAGCAAATATTCCTTGACAAGGAAGATTAAGTTGATGCAATGAGATGTTGTGGAGATGAAAACAACTTTGAAATACTACTCTCCCCTCCTAGAAAAGTGTTCCAATTTCTAATGAGAGAAGATGAGTCATTTTAAAATAGCATTTTTAAATTTTAAAAGTTTTATTATTTTGCATGCCCATTCTTGTAAGAGTTGTATTCATTAAAAATCCAAAGACTATAAAAAAATTATGTTATTGATCATGTGAAAATTTGAATATGGGAATAAATGATGGGTGTTTTCAATTAGAATACTAAAAAGGAAAATGTCTTTTGTTTATTACAAATAAGTATTATATTTATTTTAATCAATTAAATGTTAACAATAATATTTTAAGGTGATATCCTCCGAAAACATGTTTAATTATAAAATTGTAATATAATTAAATTTTTATATATGGTTATTTTATGTTAAAAATATTTATTTATAATTTTCTTCATGAATCATTGAGGAGATCTTAAGTTTTCATTTTTTATTTATGGTTTTAAATTACATTATTATGTAACATTGATTTTTTTAATAACAATAAACTCTATATTAATTTTAAGTTAATGTTTATGACCCATAATTATGAATATATATTATATTTACTATTTATTATAAAAATATAAATATGTTAATTTTATTAATAACAAAATAATGGTGTCCAATGATTTGCGATGTAGTATAAAATGGGTTACATTTATATGTAGGATATCCAAATTTAAATCCTCATAATTCCTTAAGTTGGTCTTTAATGTAGAAGATATATAAACACAAACATTAATTGTTTGTAAACGTTAACAATATTAATGTAACATATGCATAAGAATTTAGAGCCATGTTTATGTCTTTGATTGAACTATGTGGTTGATACAAGTAAAGACCAAAATTATAAAGTCCAAGAGATAAGAAGGTTACAAATAAAAGTAAGCATATTATTGATCTCTAATTATAAACCATAATGAATAAAAAAAGAAAATTTTGAAGGTGGCAACATCAAAGATAATTTTGTAAATCAAAGCAAGAATAATTTTCTTATAAAAAATTGTAACTCCCCTCATTTAAGAGTCTCATCTAGAAAAGCATCCTAAATACTTTTTCTTCTTTGTTTGAATAAATCCTACAAAAAGCCTCAAAGCATGCTTTATGTTGACAATGGCTAACTAGTCTAATAATGACAATGGGAGGGACCCTTCTTTTTAATGTGGGGACATTAACCCAATACAAAATAGTCTCTTGTGAATGTCAAAACTTCAAATAAACTCTCTAAATATGGTTAATAATATGTAGTAATAAATTTGACAAAATACTAAATTTTTTAGTGTATTTAAAAATTTGTATAAATAAAGAGTTGTTTTTAAAATTATCATTATTAGGACTCTTCTAAAGCTAAAATAAAGTATTAATTGTGAAAATATATGCCAACAATGATCAATATGATCATGCTTATAAATATATATATGGGTGTTTAGTTTGAACCTCAATGAATATATGTATATTATTCCAAGTAAAAAATCACTTTGTAATATATATTTGTTAACAAGGAAATGAGGGCACTCAATTTGTATATATTAAAATTATTCACCAATAAGGAGGTCTTGAAAAAGAATGACATATTGAAAATTCACACTATGATCATGACGCAGTTCTTGGTAGAGTCCCAATAAAAAAGTGATCTTCCCAAATAGCCTAATCCTTAAATACACTCAAAATCAAGTTTAAAAGGTTAAAATTAAATGTATGTAATATTTAGCACTATTTAGAATCCACTAGGATATATAAATACATGGATATATATATATATATATATATATATATATATATATATATATATATATATATATATATATATATATATATATATATATATATATAATGGGTTATTTCATTTGAACTTCAGTAAATATATGTGAATTCTTGTAAATAGAAAGTTAGTTTTTTGTCATTATTGTTAACAAGAAAATGAGGCACTCAATTTGTATATGCTTTTAAAATTATTCACCAATAAGGAGGATTAGAAAAATAAAGTAATAAATTTTGATATGCTAAAAATTCACATTAAGATCATGGTGTAGTCTTAGGTAGAGTTTTAAGTGAATAGAGGTTTTCCCACACAACATTATCCTCAAACCAAATCAAAATCAATTTAACAATATTTAAATCGAACCTAATGTAATATACAACACTACCTCCAATACATTAATCTTATTTTTTTCAAATGGCAAGGTCCTTTCTACCACTTTAAAGGACAAATCTAGACAATATAATATCATATTTTAATGACACACAATAATCCTTAAAACATATGGTTTATACAAGAATAAATGGCTCCCTTATTTCTTTCATCAGGTAACAACCAACTATCAATTCTACAATGGTTTTATTGGATGCATGTGGTCTCAAATGCTATACCATTGTCAAACATAATTTTCCTTTAGCTATCTTCATCAAGTGAGATGTTTCTCAAACTCAAGCAAGTATTTTTATCCCACAAAAATTGACACAATCCTATGTATTAGTATTTATTTTCTCATCAATTAATCCTCTATTTTATCTTCATACCAACTCTGACTACTACATCAGAGACAAAATAAACTTTTTTAGAGTTTTTAGTTCCCCATAATCCAATCCATCTTTTAGTTTTGATTGAATTTAACTCTTGGTAAGATTAGCCTCTAACCTTATATAGTGTGCACTAACTCTCTTTTCTTAAGTCATAGTGGCAATGTTGAATGAGCAGTTGAAAAAAAGAATGCCAAAGTTCCTACTTGGTTCTTAATTTTAAATTGAAATAGTGTGTATTGGGAGTGAAGAGAGTAGGTGGGTTACAAAAAATGCATTAATTTAACAAAATTAAAATTAAAAAAAAAATATGTGGATCATCTCAGTCTTGATATGCCCCTACATTAAGTCACTATGAAACCATCAACTAAAATTAAGTGCAGTATGTTTACTTATTTAATAAAGTCATTAATTTTTTATATTCTTATCCACATACACATATTTTTCATATGTTTGTGATGCAGGAGCATTGCATACCACATTGTAAATATTGGACTAATTTGATGTCTAGAGTCTTTAGTAGGTTGTTTTAGGTCTCTAGGAAACATTTTGAAGTGTTAGTGTTGTGTCAAATTTGAATTAGGAACCTTTTTGGCATTTTTCTACCAAAAGATTTATTTAAACTTTCAAATTTGAAAGTGAAGTATAGGAAGCTTCAACCTTGTAAAAATAGGTCTCCATGTCATGGTTTGTATGGGTGTTTTTCAATAAGGGGTCAAGAATGTTTGATCCCCACATGACTCACATAATGAATCATCATGGTGAATAGGTTGGTTGATAGGTAGTTCTGAATGTACACAAGAAATTAAAAAGTTAGTTATGGTGTTTTTGAGTCTTTTTCAATAGATAGGTGTTGGTATACGAGTCATTCAAGAATAGGAAAGGATGGGGTGAATTTAAAGACAATGAATAGAACCCCAAGTTGTATGAACAATTCATTACTAAAGAAGAAACTATTGATAGTCCTTATATTTCTAGTATGAATGCCATGTAATCTGACTGTAGAAGAAAGAAATAAGCACTAATGATAGCAAGTTTATATTGATTCCTATGTTTTTTTGGTAATCATATATTTACGTTCATGTGGTGTTTCAATTAGTATCATACTAGTTCCATATTCTTTGAGTTGTAGCAAGAGTTCAGACCTATATACTTATGTGTTGTTTTCACATTCTATTAGATGTTTTGAGTATACATTTAGAGAGAAGGAGAATTTGTAAGTGGATTTGAAACTCAAATGAGTTTGATAGTGAGTAATCCTTTCAATATTATCTAATTCCTAATAAACTCAATGTGATTGAATACATTAAGCTTTTATAATATGCCCTATAATTGAATATAACTTTCTTTCTTTACTCAATAAAAGCAAAATATTGTTATAAACATTTAACTAAGGTGATATAATTAATAATTAATCATTGAATTAGTTATGTAAATATAATATGTAAGTTAAATAACCATCAATTTGGTTTACATTTCCTACTGGAATGAAAGAACCCCAAGAAACCCTTTTCGGGTCAAGATAGACTGGTGTTTGTATGTATAGTGAGTTTAAACTATGATTATATCAACCTAATAATGGCTCTAAGTGAATTCCATTGGTTGTAAGGGAGGCCTAGTAGTAATATGGATCTATAAAAATGATCATAATTATTTTAAGTTTCTTATAAAATCTATTATCTCAAGTTAAAGCCTCTTAGGTTCCTTGCAGATAATCAACCTTATTTCTAGGGTTTTCACACTAAAACAAAGATTATAAGAGAATGAACCATGGAAAAATTATGTAACTTTGTAAAAATAATGATTTGAATGTAGTTTAAAGGATTTTAAGGTTTTTAATTTTATCTCATATATGTGTGTATGCTTTTGAATGGATTGTGTGCAAACAAGGTATGAAAGACCTAAAAAGACCTAGACAGTGAGAAAAATGAGCTTGGTAAAGTGGTTTAATCATTGAGATTAAGAACCAAACTTCATGAGAAGAAATAAAGGGATAGAGGGTGGATTAAAAACTATTTATTTTCTCAAAAGGATGTCATACATGTATGTACACTATAATAAAACATAAAAAAGGCTATTGAATAGCCTGTGATAGAGGTCTAGGAGAGGGTTATGAAATCAAAAGTTATCTAAATAGTTTGAGGATTGGGAAAGAGGTCAAATGAGACTTGTGGATCATGTCATGAATGAAAGGAACCTAATAGAGTTTTGAACTAAGTGTCAATTCAATAAACCCAAGCAAGGTGACATAAAAGTATGTGAAAGATAGAAAAGATGAGAGATTAAGAAGGATGGAATTCGATAACGAAAGTAAATGTGAGAGGTTAGAGAGTCTTAAAATAGAGAAAAAGAATATTTTGAAAACTAAAGGAAAAATAATAAAGTAACTTGATGACTAGATAACCTTGTATAAAAGAAGGTAACTTATAAAGAGATTGTAGGACAGAGCTAGGTGGCAAAGGTTGGTAATAATGAGTTTCATGTTTTCTTTCCATAATGATAAGTCTATGTGATGACCTCTACATAAATTTGTATGGGCATACTATATCCCATGATGAAATAGCATAGATATTAGCTCCAAGATATTTACCACCATCTACAAGAGAAATCATGAGATCTCTTTTTCCTTGTGTCTTGTAATGCACTATGTAGCTGCTTAAATCTAGATTTAATTGATAAACTATTATTACACACTTAGAAAATATTACTAATGGCTCAGATCTTTGTTTAGGATCTCTTCACAACTGAAAGGCTTGCATTCACCATCTCAATATGCCTAAATATTTATCTTATAGTCTGACCCTGATATTCTGATTACTTAGATTACCTATAACCTAGAATATGATTTAAATCTAAGATATATCTTACCTTTATGGCTACAAGTTTCTAGAAACTATATGTTCTCCTATACAATATAATCCATATTAAGACACTAATGTCCTAATTCTGATGCTAGTGTATGTACATCATAAAAACTCAAATTTGTAAATATTTTAATATGTATAGTTCAGTGTATTTATATTAATTAACCATTCATTAGATTTTTTTCAAAAGGTGTGGTATAAATACAAATCAAACCCATTCATTATTCATCTAGTAAATATGAAGAAAACACTTTTTCAATCTCACTAAATCACTCACACAACTAAGTTCTACTACCCTATTATTCACTATTTCTAAATTAGTCATAGGTGCAAAATTCGTACTCGTCTAAAGCATCCAAAGAGAATCCTATGAGTAGTATTTTATCAATTTTCAAGCTAGATCACTACATGCACACGCATATAATAGATTACATAATTATTCACACACAAGCCCACATAAGGGGGATAACTACATTAATCTAAGTCCATCTTCAATTTATATGTCTATGTAAGTAGTGCCCATTGACAATATGGTATTTGAGGTTATATCATCTTCACTTGAGCTCACTAACCCTAGAATTTCAAGATCACATTACCTAATTGGAAGACCTAGTGTTTTGAGTTATATTCTGAGATCAAAACACTATGCATAAGATATAGATAGTCAAGACACAAGATGATAATGATATCTAACAAGCATCAATGAAATTTCTAAAAAAGAGTTATTATTATATACATGATAGAAGTGTCAAAACCTAGATAGAAGAATCGAAGGTAGTGTTTTGAATCTAATGTGTTTAGGTTGATAGAAGGCTTGTAGACACCTAAAATTGGCCACCAATGACTTCATACCAAATTTCAAACTGATTATTACCAACCTTTGTTAATCAAGCCTAGGAATCACTAAACATACCAAATTTGCATGTGCATCATTCATCAAAGCTCAGGATCCCATTGAGAAATTCCTAATTGGAGTATCCTATTGTAGGTAACAAAAGCCTCTCACAAATTTATTTATAATCATTTCAGGACATTACAACATGTAATTTAGCCTATAGACCTATTAAATGTGGCAAATGCACACATGGACACATTAAATCAAATCTTTAAAATTATAAAAAGCCTAATCATAAATAATTAAAATTCTAAAACCTAATTAAATGCCTAGTTGAATTATCCATGAGCAATTAATGAAACTCTAAAAAATTAAATTCAAAAACCAAAAATATCCTAGGTTTTCATAATTACCTTTTGTGAGTTGTCAAGACTTGGAAAATATCTTAAGATATCTCACCCATGCCTATTCATTTAAAATAATGAAGTTTTGACACATTTTAACTCTACTAGAGTTAATTAACTCACTTAGGTTAGGTTTGAACCCATTCCATATTTAAACTAAACTCTAACTCACCTTGGGTTGAGGTTAGTTTCTAAACCTATAAATACAAGCATTTGCCTCTTCATTTGAAGAACTTGGATAGAGTAAAGTTATAATGTTGTATTTATATAAAGATTGCAAGAAATAGTGTTATAATTCCAAAATCATAAGCCAAGCCACAACCCCAATGCCATGGTGCCAAGGAGAGAAGGAGATAACCAAGCTCCATTTCCAAAGACTTTTTGAGCCCAAGCTAAGCAAAAGACACAACAAATCATTTGGAACATTCAAAGAAGGTAAGGATCTTGTTGTTATTTACATTTAAGTTGTGATTTTGATTTTTTTTTGTTTATTATGCTCCCTTATGATCTAGGCTAGAGATGTTAGCATGTTAGTGTGTTCATTTCATTGTTTTACATTCTAACACAATAATAACCTCCTATCTCTGTCAAATTCCTATAATAACAAATGACACACCTAGTGGGATAAGAAACATTCCACATACCAAGAAGACCAAGATTAAACTCATAAATTTTTAAATGAATGCTTGAATATCTTAAAAATTGAAGTTTTAGCTTTGTTTTGGTCATATTTTTAATTTTTATGCTAACTCAGATCTACACATAGACCGACATTAATCAAGCATAATTGGCATCAGCTTTGCCAAATAATCATCAATTTTTCCTAACCAAGATCGGTTTTAGGTGATTGACATCAGTCAAGATGCAAGGAAAACATATAATTTAAAAAGGATGATTTTAAATCTTCTTAGCATTTCTATTAGTTATTTCTTGGTTTCATTGACCATTATATTCTCTATTTAATAACTGTGTTATAGGTTTTTAGAAGTTTCTATCTAACATTGAGAAAACTAACATTTTTACCTCAAGTTGGTTTTGCCTTCAGGTTCACTGGTAGCCAATCTTGATCTTTATCAACTGGTATCCGTTATCGCCAACCAACCTCAATTCCCTAGTAACTGGAATCGATCATAGGTGATTGATATCAATCTCTATGTTGTTAAAATATGAAACTTAAGAGATATGTTTTAAAAGTTTATTTTCTCAACATTGAAAGTGATTCAAAGCAGGGGGAAACTCTCTAATCCTTTTAGGTCGAAGGTGGAAAAAAAGCATTAATTATCAAGTTTAAACTTATGAACATTTCATTTTGGGTGTTTAAAATGAATTTAGCTAAGTCTTGAACATCTCATTTTGGGTGTTTAAAATGAATTTAGATAAATCTTTAACAATTCATTATAGTGTGAAAACATTTTTGTTAAATCTTGAACATTTAAATTTAGTGCTTAAAAGGAACCTAGATTGGATAAGTCTTGAACACTTCAGTTTGGTGCCTAAAATGAATTTGTCAAGTCTTGAATATTTGGTTTTAGTGTTTAAAATGAACATAGGTGTTTTTTATTAAGTGGTTTTGTACAAATTCTTACAAGTTTTTCAAATAAGCCAAGGGGCCAAAGAACTTAATCACAGATCTCAATTTGGTACCTAAAACAAATATTCACTTAGATTACAATTTCTTGAAAGTGTTTGTTAATTGTGTATTTTTTGTGCAAAATGAAGATTGTGTGTATGATCCCCCCTCATCCACTATAAGGAACTTGGGTGACCAAAATCATATTTTCACTTACATTTTATGCCTATTCTAAGGTGTGGAAATAAAGTTATCTAGGCTTTCCCCAAAACCTGCATGGTTTGGGTGATCTAAAAGTAACCCTAAAGTATTTCCATTTAGTTTTATTTTCATGAAATTTGGCTTGTGAAGGAGAGTTCATAGATTCTTCATGAGTTCTTTAGGGAAGCATTGACTTGGGGCTTCATTTCCCATCAGTGTTTCAAACCCACTCCATGGTATGGTATACAAATTAGGGTATGCATACTATGAGAGCAAAGGGGTTGAGCAGTTAACTTCTCCTTTCATAATGAAGGTCCAAATAATGTCTAGTTAACCAAGAGATTATACTAAGTACTCCATGGATGGAATCACTATGAAAGGAATAGACACTTTCATAGTAAGTTAACTGGTATGAACTCAATTGACATGAGGCCTCTCTAGCATTAGCCATTCTTGGGACCAATCTAGACCTTTGAAAACCATAGTTTTAGTTAACCCCACTTGACCAACCTTATTAGTTATATGATCTAGGATGTTACATTTAGATGTTATGTCATTTCATCCTTTTATTTCTTGGTCTTTTGAGTCTTAAATGAATATTTTTTATGTCACGTCATATCAAGTTTTGTTTATATGCCACTCCTTTGTTTGAGAAGGTGTTATCCTAGCCATTTTGTTACACACCTTTACCTTAGAAAATTTTTCCAAATTTATTTGTGTGTGTCACTTTATTAAAATGGGTAATGTTACGTTGCCTAAATTGTTTCAGTTATATGCCTTAGAGTCTTTGAAACAAACCATTATTACATCTTTAGAAAGTGATAACGTCATTAACCTACTCAAATTTGTTTCATAGACTTGTTTTCCTTGTGCCAAATGCCATTTTTTAGAACCAATGCCATGCATGTCTTTTGAATCTTTGTCTTGTGTCATTATGTTGTTCCATTTTGTCTAGCTTGTTGTTTGTTTCAAGATGCCTAGTTTCCTAAGTTTAGTTTTTAATTAACCTTACCAAGTTCAAATTCAAACATTAATTGATTTATTTTTATTCCTTTCTTAATTGGGGCTTATACAACAATATTTATCTTTTGGGTTGTGTCACTGAGGTTAATTCATTACCCAACTTTGAAAACTATTGCTTGGATATTTGCCTAGTGTCATTATGCTACTCAATTTTATGTAAGACTATTTGTTTAAAGGATCCTAGTTTTCACTATTGTTTGTGCCTTTATTTGGGAGAAAAAAACTATATTTTCATATGCCTTTTTCCTTATGCCTTATGCCAATTGACTAAATTTATGTTTAATTCTGTATATCAAGTATATGCCAAAGTGTCCCAAGTTTGTTAGATTAAATACCCCTTTGTTTAAAGTCTATCTTTTGATGACGTGTTTGGCCAAAAGTCCTAGTGCATGCCTTATTTAAGCCTATATTTTGATGTTACATTTGGTGAAAAGACCTAGCAATTTTTATTTTCCTAGATTATACCTATTTGGAATACTTTTTACCTAGAGTTTGGCATGCCAATTTTTATTTAGCGACTTGACCTTTTGTGTGTGAGATGTTTGACGGTAGACTATTTTATACTAAATTTTAGAATAGACCATTTTAGAGATACATCTCCAATTTTAGACCATTTTTGGATATATAGCTCCCCTAGACCAAGTTAAACCTAGTCTGAACCTTTTGTCCGTTGGATAATGTTTTTAAGAGTTCATAGAATTCTAGGCTTTTTTATGAAACATTTATCATAGATGTGGATATGTATCATTAAACTTATGGTGGAAATAGGTATAATCCAAGTTATGATATAATAGTCTCATAAATTGACTGGCATGATCAATATGGTGAAGAAGTGGTTTGTGAGATGGATTCTTATCCTTCCTACAATCCTCAATTTTGGGAACAAAGTCAAGATCCTCAAGAATAGTGTTTTCAGGTACCTTATTTTGCCCAGTTGATGTATAATGTTCATCATCTCACCAATCATGGCATCCAATCCCCCACATATACCGTTAACCCTTCTTTATACTACACTAACCACCAAGCTCCATAGCATCTAGGGACTACCATTTCTATCCTAGGGCCTCATCATTTGGCTTATGAAAGTAACCAAGATCCATAAAGCCCTACCATTTCCATACCAATACCTCATCCTTTGGCTTGTGCAAGAAACCTAGCTCCATTATGCCCTACCATTACCATTCTAGGACCTCATCTTTTAGCTTGTGCAAGCAATCATGCTCCACAATGCCCTATCATTATCCAACCATCGATCACTATTTGTCCATTGCCAACCATTCCCCACTTTAGAAAACCCATGATAATTGTTCAACCCTAACTGATCCAATCATTACCTCTCCAACCGAGCCAATCATTCAAGTACCAAGATATGTTCTAAACTAGTGTTTTAAAATGTTGGTAAACTAAGGCCAAGAAAACCAATAAATCAATGATGTTTTTGTTGAACCAACCATTTTTTATGAGTCAACTTGTGATGAATCACCTTTTGATCTTATACCTATTATTGAGGTGTCTCACTCTGATAAACCAGTCTTTATTGAGTCACTTATTAATGATTATAACCACCATTGGGTAAATCATTACCTCGACCATATACCTATTTTTAAAGAGCCTCCTATTGACAAGCTAGTCTCTAAGAAGTTATCTCTTGACCTTTTTCTCATCATTGAGGAGTCTCACTTTGATAAACTAGTCTCTATAATGCCCATTATGCCATCACAAGCCATTCTTATCCAAAACCAAACATTCAATAAGACATCATTATAGCAACATACACACCAGATGAATAATCAACATTAAAGTTAGGTTTTATTCTTGAATCAACATCAGATTTAACATCAAAAGCAAAATCAAAATCAATATCAACATCAAACTCAAAGTCCATTGAGTCAGACTTAGCTTTAAAATCATAATATGTTCATGGTTATTATAATATTGGTTACATATTCCTTGTAGATCAATTATAATATATTTTTTATCCTTCTACAATTTTTGAGGATGATTACTTCAACTTCAACACAAGTTCTCCTAGTATATTTTATGAGGATTATGCGGCCTCTCCCCATTCCATTATCGTTCCACATGCCATTACCACCAACCAACCTAGCCATTATATTGACATTCCACCTCCCACCAATGTTGATTGGGACCGACTAAATCATACCTTATTCAATTGCATCTATGGAGACATGTCAATTGAAGAATATCAATGGGACCAAGACCAAATTCATGTAGAAAAAGAATAATATTCTAGTTAAACCTTTTTAGAGGCATTAGGGGACAATCAAAGTTTAAACTTAGCATCTTCTAGTGAAAAATTTTGGATGTGCTAAAAGATAATCAAATTCAAAAGTTAATGTTATTTAGTGAAACCTTCTCTGAGGTGCTATTGGTTAATCAAGACAACTTCATTGGTGAAAACCTCATCAAGGCACCAATAGTTGAGCACAACACTTATTCATTGATTGATGAAGACAAAATCAAAGATGAAATCAATATAGCTTCAAATTTATATCCTAATCAGATGGTAGCTACTCTCAGGCCCAACCAACAAAAAAATATAGTCGTCTTATCTAGAGCATATTTATAAGTCTTCGGTCGCACCACATCCAAAGCTATGTTGAATATGTAATCAAAAACTTTATGTGTGCTTGTAAATATTGATCTTAATTTGTTTCCCAAAAATACATTCCATTATCATCCAAATTTACAATACCAAATCAAACCTATCATCCAACATTTATCCATATTTACCATCCCTTGCTACTCTTTTAGTTATAGAGGCTAAAAAGATACCTTGTCTCAATATTTGAAGGAAATATAATCAATGACTAATTAAAATCACAACAACATCATTTGCATCGAAGTATGTAGTAGGTTCTTAATGGAGAAGCTATTCAAAAGAGGTTTGGGCTATAAATTTATATGATTAACTATTCTAGTTGTATCATTTACTGATCAAGATATGCATCTCCACATTAACAAGAATAACATAAACATTCACTCAGACCAAAAATAAAAAACCATACCTTTCCATTTGCCATATACCTTGCCATTTTCACTTTGTTATTCCCTTGCCATTATTTCCTACCTTGCCATTTATCTTACCTTACCACTTGGGGGAAACCCTCTTAACATTTTATCTAATCTTTGTACCATCATAATCCTAAACAATATCATACCATATGCCATTTTACCATGTCATTCCTATTATAACAAAGACTATTTTCAGCCACCCTACCCAACCCCTTTTGATCTTGGTTCCTTTGGTTCTTCTTGCACCTTTTATGAGGGAATTCTAATCCAGTTTCTATAGTTTTAGATTTCTATGTTTCAATAACAATCCATGAAAGTAGTGTGATAGTGGATATGATAAGTTATCTTTCATTCACACTTGACTAGTGCTATTGATTATAACCACCTAAGGGAAAATCAACAGTCCACCTTGTGTTACTAATTATAAATGACTATGGGCAAATTAGTAGCATAGAACTATGTCATTGTTTTCTAATTATATTTTCCTATGGGAAAATTAGGAACAACACCTTTTATCATATATTATAGCATCACCTTGTCATTACTATTTTCATTTGCTTCACCATTTTATAGATTTAAGAACTTGTTATGACCTAGTTGGTTCTCATTTCCTTTTGTGTTAGTGTAACTACTATGACTTGAGGTCCTAATGGGACTATGTAGGTTGTGCTCGATTCACATTGAGGTCAGCTCAGTCTCACTTTTTTGTATGCTCTCACAATATTGTGATCAATCTAAGATAATTATCTTGCCATTTTGCAAGTAGGTATATTGTCATTCTCTAATGAGTTAAGATACCTCAAAATTCCAAAAACATTTATCAAATTTCAAAATCCAAAAACATTTGTCTTGTCTAAGCCTAGTTAGTCATCCTCGATCTACCCTATTGGGGAAAATCTATTGTTAGGATGATTTCTATTGCTTTTAATTTTAGGATTTATATGTGTTTTTTGTTTGTTTACTTTCCTATTTGTTTGCTTTTTATGTGTTATTTATTTGTTTTTTCACTTTCTTGTTTGTTTGCTTTTAGGACTGTGCCTTGACTCAGTTCATATGTGGTCATTGGCTAATTCTTTACACATTATTCTTGAGTCCATCCATATTCATATGTCAACATTGTCACCATGGTTTTTATAATTAGTGAATTATTTTCAAATTTTTATTGGATTGAGATTTATTTTTCATGCACATTTTGGCTAATTTATCATGGTGCCTATCATTACGTGTTACAACAAAAATCAGCTCAGGAAGTCTTACAAGTAATGGAGCTACAGAAGTTTCTCTTTGATACCCTTAGTAAATCCTCCCATCCTTTATCAAATTAACCCATTGACCATTCTAGTTGTATCAATGCTAATAAGGATGAGTATCTCCACATTGGTAGGTAAAATAGAATCTTTCATGTTGATTAATTCTTTATTCTTCTATTCAAATCATTCATTATTTTGTGCATCCTCGTATGCTTGGTTATTTTTGGCTTCTTCAGCCATTAGACCATTATATCTATGTTTGGGCTCATTCATTTTTAATATATGCAATAGGTTATATCTTTCAGTTATGCTTGCCAATATACCCTATTGGGGCATAATAAAACATCTTTATTCAATCCAAGCCATCTTAATGATTATAAATGCCTATGCAAAAACCATTATTTTGAATCATCAAACCTAATTAGGGCATGTGTTGTTTCCATTGATTATAAGTGCTTATGGGTAAATCAGTGTTTCAACCTTTGTTACTGATTATAACCACCTTTGGGCAAATCAATACTTTTTAAATCAATGCATGCAAGTATTTTCTCATTTGGATTAATCTCAACCATGGGTTAATTTCATTCTTTTTATTTTTTATTTTTGAGGAACCATCCATCAAACATATGACGACCACTCCCTCGAAGGGGCATCACCATAGGTTTGCCAAACATTATTTGGAGATTTTAACTTCAATCATCATCTTATTTTAGGCATACAAGCCTTTTTTATTCTTTGAGAAGATTTTATTTTACCTACATCTTGAAACATCTTCCTAAATAAGGGCAAACTGTAGACACCTAAAATTGGCCACCAATGACATTATACCAGACTTCAGACCAATTCTTACCAACCTTTGCAAATTAAGCTTGGGAATCACTAAAAGTCCCAAATTTGCTTTTGAATCATTCATAAAATCTAAAAATCCCATTGATAAATACCTAATTGGAGTATCATACTATAAACAACAAAAACCTCTCACAAATTCATCTCTAATCATTCTATGACATTACAACATGCAATTTGGCCTATAAACTTATTAAATATGGAAAATGCACACATGGATAGATTAAATCAAATCTTAGAAATAATAAAAAGCCTAATAAAAAATAATTAAAAATTTAAACCTAATTAAATTCCTATTTGAATTATCCATAAGCAATTAATGAAATTCTAAAAAAGTAAATTCAAAAATAAAAAATATCCTAGGTTTTCACAGTTACCTTTTATGAGTTGTCAAGACTTGGAAAAAAACTTAAAAATATCTCACCCATAATTATTAATTATAAATCATGAGGTTTTGGCACCTTTTAACTCTAATAGGGTTAATTAACTCACTTAGGTTAGGTTTGAACCCATTCCATGTTTAAACTACACTCTAACTCACCTTGGGTAGGGGTTAGTTTCTAAACATATAAATACAAGCATTTGCTTCTTCATTTATAGAGCTTGGATAGAGTAAAGTTATAACGTTGGTTTTATACCAAGATTAAAAAAAATAGTGTTATAATTACAAATCATAAGCCAAGACACAAGACACAAGCCATGGTGCCAAGGAGAGAAGGAGATAGCCAAGATCTATTTCCAAAGACTTTTTGAGCACAAGTCGAGTAAGGGACACAACAAATCATTTGGAGCATTCAAGGAAGGTAAGGATCTTGTTGTTCTTTATATTTTAGTTTTGATTTTGTTTTTTATTTATTATGCTCCCCCTATGATCTAGGATAGAGATGTTAGAATGTTAGCGTGTTCATTTCATTATTTTACATTCTAACATAATACTAACTTCATGTCTCCATCAAATTCCTATGATCACAAATGGCATGCTTGGTGGCACAAGAAGCATCCCACATACAAAGGAGACCAAGATGAAACTCATAAAGTTTTAAATGAATGCTTGAATATCTTCAAAATTGAAGTTTTATCTTTGTTTTGTCTATATTTTTAATTTTTGTACTAACTCAAATCTACACAAAGTCCGAGATTGATCAAGCATAATTGGCATTAGTTCTACCAAATGGTCATCAATTTTTCCTAACCAAGATCTATTTTGGTGACCATCATCGGTCAGGATGTAGGGATAACATATAGTTTAAAAAGTATGATTTTAAATCTTCTTAGCATTTCTATTGGTTATTTCTTAATTTCATTGAACTTTATATTTTCTGTCTAATAACTGTGTTGATAGTTTTGAAAATTTTTTATCTAACATTGAGCTAACTAACAATTTTACCTCATGTTGGTTTTGCTTTCAAGTATACAAAAAACCAATCTTAGTCTTTATCAACTGGTATTAGTTATCACCAATTAGCCTCAGTTCCCTGGTAAATGGCATTGATCATAGGTGACCGATATCAGTCTTTGTGTTGTTAAAACAAGAAACCTAAGAGCTATGTTTTGAAAGTTTGTTTGCTCAGCATTGAAATTGATTCAAAGCAGGAGGAACTCTCTAACCCTTGTAGGTATAAGGTGGAAATAGATCATGAATTATCAAGTTTAAACTTATGAACATTTCATTTTGGTTGTTTAAATTGAATTTATCTAAGTCTTGAACATTTCATTTTGGGTGTTTAAAATGAATTTAACTAACTCTTTAACACTTCATTTTGGTGCTAAAACATTTTTGTTAAATCTTGAACATTTGAATTTAGTGCTTAAAAGGAAACTAGAATGGATAAGTCTTTAACACTTCATTTTAGTGCCTAAAATGAATTTGTTAAGTCTTGAATATTTGGTTTTAGTGTTTAAAATTTAAAATAGGTGTTTTTTCTTAAGTGGTTTTATGCAAATTCTTACACTTTTTCAAATAATCCAAGGGGCCAAATAAATTAATCACACATCTCAATTTGGTGCCTAAAACAAAAATTCACTTAGATTGAAATTTCTTGAAAGTGTTTGTTATTTGTGTGATTTTTGTGCAAAATGAAGATTGTGTGTATGCTCTCCTCTCATCTACCATAAGGAACTTGGGTGACCAAAAACATATTTTCAATTACATTATGTGCCTAGTCTACGGCATGGAAATAAATTTATCTAGGCTCTCCCAAAAACCCACATGGTTTGGGTGATCTAAAAGCAACCCTAAAGTATTTTCACTTAGTTTTATTTTCATGTAATTTCACTTGTGAAGGAGAGTTCATAACTTATTCATGAGTTATTTAGGGAAGAATTAACTTGGAGCTTCATATTTTGTTAGTGTTTCAACCCCACTCCATGGAGGGGTATAAAAATTAGGGTATGCATACTATGAGAGCAAAGGGGTTGAATAGTTAACCTCTCCTTTCATAATGAAGGTCCAAGTCAAGTCTAGTTAACCAAGAGATTATACTAAGCACTCCATGGATGGAATCACTATGAAAAGAAATAGACCCTTCCATAGTAATTTAATTGGTATGAAATCAATTGACATGAGGTCTCTCTAGCATTAGCCACGCTTGGGACCAATCTAGACGCTTGAAAACTATAGTTTTAGTCAACCCCACTTGACCAAACTTGTTAGTTATAGGATATAGGATGTTACATTTAGATTTTATGTCATTTCATCATTTTATTGCTTGGTCTTTTGAGTCTAAAACCATTTTTTTGTTATGCCATGTCATATCAAGTTTTTTTAATATGCCACTCCTTTGTTTGAGAAGGTGTTATGCTAGTCATTTTGTTACACACCTTTGCCTTAAAATTTTTTGCCAAACTTGTTTGTGTGTGTTACTTGATTGAAATGGGAAATGTTACACTGAAAAAATCATTTCAAGTTTATACCTTGGAGTATTTGAAACAAACCATTGTCAAATTTTCAGAAAGCAATAATGTCATCATGCTGAAACAATTTATTTTATAGACTTGTTTGCCTTGTGCCAAATGACATTTCTAAGAACCAATGCCATGTATGTCTTTTGAATATTTGTCTTGTGTAATTATGTTATTTAATTTTATCTATCTTTTTGTTTGCTTAAGAATGCCTAGTTTCCTAAGTTGAGCTATTAATTAACTTTGCCAAGTTCAAATTCAAACATTGATTGATTTCTTTTTATGACTTGCTTAATTGGGGCTTAGACACTGATATTTCTCTTTTGGGTTGTGTAACTTAGGTTAATTTGTTACCCAAAATTGAAAAATATTGCTTGGATCTTTGCCTAGTGCCATTATGCTATTCCATTTTATATAAGCTTGTTTGCTTAAAGGATCCTAGTTTTCAATATTTTTTGTGCCTTTATTTGGGAGAGATAAACTATCTTTCCATACGCCTTTTTCCTTATGCCTTATGCCAATTGACTAAATTTATGTATCATTTCGTATGTCGATTATATGCCAAAGTGTCCCAAGTTTGTTAGACTAAATACACCTTTATTTAA
Organism: Torreya grandis; assembly: GCA_037957365.1. Classification (NCBI taxonomy): domain Eukaryota; kingdom Viridiplantae; phylum Streptophyta; class Pinopsida; order Cupressales; family Taxaceae; genus Torreya; species Torreya grandis. Next base: position 118,777 of record JARHVA010004529.1, on the reverse strand, counting down.
AGTCTAGCTTTTGATGCCATGTTTGGCCAAAAGTCCTAGCACATGCCTTATTTGAGCCTAGATATTGATGTTGCATTTGGCCAAAACACCTAGTAACTTTTATTTTCCTAGATTATACATATTTGAAATACTTTGTACATAGAGTTTGGCATGCTAGTTTTAATTTACTAACTTGACCTTTTGTGTGTGAGATACTTGACATTAGACATATGGTGTTAGACTATTTTATACCAAGTTTTAGCACAAACCATTTTAGAGATATAGCTCTACTTTTATGCCATTTTTAGAGATACAAATCCCTAGACCAAGTTAGACCAAGTCTAAACATTTTGTCCCTTGGACAATGTTTTAAGAGTTCATAGAATTATAGGCCTTTTTATGAAACATTTATCATAGATGTGGATGTGTATCATTATACTAATGGTGGAAATAGGTACAATATAAGATATGATATAATAGTCTCACAAATTCATTGGCATGACCAATATGGTGAAGAAGTGGTTTGCGAGATGGATTCTTATCCTCCCTACAATCCTTAATTTGAGGATTAAAGTCAAGATACTCAAAAATAGTGGTGGTACCTTATTTTGACTAGTTGACATATGATGGTCATCATCTCACCAATCATTCACATTGAGGTTAGATCAGTCCCACTCTTCCATATGCTCTCACAGTTTTATGAGCAATCTAGGCCAATGCTCTTGCCATTTTTCAAGTAGGTATATTGTTATTCTCTAACAAGATAAGATACCTCAAAATTCCAAAAACATTTATAAAATTTCAAAATTCCAAAAACATTTGTAAAATTTCAAAATCTAAAAACACTTATCTTATCTAAGCCTATTTATTCATCCTCAATCCACTATACTCAGGTAAATATGTTGTTAGGATGCTTTCTATTACTTTTTTGTTCAAGCTTTCTATGTGTTTGTTTGTTTGTTTGTTTGCTTTCCTAGTTGTTTGCTTTCTATGTGTTATTTGTTTGTTTGTTCTCTTTCCTATTTGTTGGCTTTTAGGACTATGCCTTCAATCAATCTATATGTGTTGATTGGGTGATTACTTACACATTATTATTGAGTCCATCCATATTCATACACCAAAATTATCATCATGGTTTTTATCATCAGTGAATTATTTTGAATTTTTTATTAGATTGGGAATCAATATTTATGCACATTTTGGCCAAGTTATCATGGTGTTTTATATCATGGTGCTTATCGTTATGTGTTACAACAAAAATCAGCTCAAGAAGTATTACAAGCAATGGAGCCATAAAATTTTATCTTTGGTACCCTTGGTAAATCCTCCCATCCTTGATCAAATTAACCCATTAACCATTCTAGTTGTATAAATGCTAATAAGGATGAGTATCTTCACATTGATAGGTACAACTAAATCTTTCATGTTGATTAATCTTTTAGTCTTCTATTCATATCATTCATCATTTTGTTCATCCTCATGTGCCTAGTTATTTTTGGCTTCTTTAGTCATTAGACCATTGCATCTCTGTTTGTGCCCATTCATTTTTAATCTATGCAATAAGTTATATCTTTGAGTTATGCTTGCCAATCTACCCTATTGGGGCACAAGCAAACATATTTATTTAATCAAAGTCATCTTAATGATTATAAATGCCTATGCAAAAATCATTATTTTGAATCATCAACCTGAATTGGGGCATATGCTATTGCCACTAATTATAATTACCTATGGGCAAATCAATGTCTCAACGTTTGTTACTGATTATAACCAACTTTGGGCAAATCAGTACTTTTTAAATCAATGCATGCACGTATTTTTTCATTTGGATTAATCTCAACCATGGGTTAATTTAATTCTTATTATTTCTTCTTTTTGAGGGACTCTCCATCAAACATATGATGGCCACTCCTTCGAGGGGGCATCACTATAGGTTTCTCAAACATTATTTGGAGATTTTTTATTCAATAATCATCTTATTTTAGGCATACAATCCTTTCTTATTATTTGAGAAGATGTTATTTTTTCTACATATTGAAACATCTTCCTAAATAAGGGCAAATTGTAGACACCTAAAATTGGCCACCAATGGCATTATACCGGACTTCAGACTAATTATTACAAACCTTTGTAAATTAAGCTTGGGAATCACTAAACATCCCAAATTTGCTTTTGCATCATTCATCAAAGCTCAGAATACCATTGATAAATCCCTAATTGGATTATCCTATCTTAAGCAATAGAAACCTCTCACAAATTCATTTCTAATCATTTTAGGACATTACAACATGTAATGTGGCATATAGACCTATTAAATGTGGCAAATGCACACATGAACACATTAAATCAAATCTTGGAAATGCTAAAAATCCTAATCATAAATAATTAAAATTATAAACCTAATTAAATGCCTAGTTGAATTATCCATGAGCAATTAATAAAATTCTAAAAATGTAAATTCAAAAACTAAAAATATCCTAGGTTTTCATAATTACCTTTTGTGAGTTGTAAAGACTTGAAAAATATCTTAAAATATCTCACCCATGGCTATTCATTGCAAATAATGAGGTTTTGACACATTTTAACTATAATGGAGTTAATTAACTCACTTAGGTTAGGTTTGAACCCATTCCATGTTTAAACTACACTCTAACTCACCTTAGGTTGGGGTTAGTTTCTAAACCTATAAATACAAGAATTTGCCTCTTCATTTGCTAAGTTTAGATAGAGTAAAGTTATAAATTTGGTTTTATAGAAATATTTCAAGAAATAGTGTTATACTGCCAAAATCCTAAGCCAATCCACAAGCCATAAGCCATGGTTCCAAGGAGAGAAGGAGATAGAAAAGCTCCATTTCTAAAGACTTTTTGAGCACAAGTCAAGCAAGCAACACAACAAATCATTTGGATAATTCAAGTAAGGTAAGGATCTTAGATTTATTTAAATTTTAATTGTGATTTTCATTTGTTTTTTTATTTATTATGCTCCCCCTATGATCTAGGCTAGAGATGTTAGCATTCATTGTTTTACATTCTAACACAATACTAACCTCCTATCTCCGTCAAATTCCTATGATCACAAATGGCATGCCTAGTGGGACAAGAAGCATCCCAAATACCAAGGAGACCAAGATGCAACTCATAAATTTTTAAATGAATGCTTGAATATCTTCAAAATTAAAGTTTTATCTTTGTTTTTGTCGTATTTTTAATTTTTGTGCTAACTTAGATCTACATAAAGACTGACATCAATCAAGAATAACTGGCTTTAGTTATACCAAATAGTCATTAGTTTTTCCTAACCAAGATTGGTTTTGGGTGATAGTCATTGGTCAGGATGCAGGGAAAACATATGATTTAAAAACTATGATTTTAAATATTCTTAGCATTTCTATTGGTTATTTTTTCATTTCATTGACCTTTATATTCTTTGTCTAATAATTGTGTTGCAAGTTTTGAGAAGTTTTTATCTAACATTGAGCTAAGTAACATTTTTACCTCATGTTGGTTTTGCCTTCGAGTTCATAGGCAACCAATCTTGGTCTTTATCAATCAGTATCAGTTATCGCCAACAAGCCTCGGTTCCCTGGTAACTGGCATCGATCATAGGTGACTAATATCAGTCTCTTTATTGTTAAAATAGGAAACCTAAGAGCTATGTTTTAGATGTTTGTTTGCTCAGCATTGAAAGTGATTTAAATCAAGGAAAACTCTCTAACCCTTGTAGGTTCAAGGTAGGAATAGAGCATGAAATATCAAGTTTAAACTTACGAACATTTCATTTTGGGCATTTAAAAAGATTTTATCTAATTCTTGAACATTTCATTTTGGGTGTTCAAAATGAATTTAGCTAACTCTTTAACACTTCATTTTGGTGCTACTAAAACATTTTTTTAAAATCTTGAACATTTGAATATAGTGCTTAAAAGGAACCTAGAATGGATAAGTCTTGAACACTTCATTTTGGTGCCTAACATGAGTTTGTCAAGTCTTGAATATCTAGTTTTAGTGTTTAAAATGGACATAGGTGTTTTTTCTTAAGTGGTTTTGTGTAAATTCTTACAAGTTTTTCAAATAAGCCAAGGGTTCAAAGAACTTAATCACACATCTCACTTTGGTTCCTAAAACAAACATTCACTTAGATTGTAATTTTTTGAAAGTGTTTGTTAATTGTGTGTTTTTTGTGTAAAATGAAGAATGTGTGTATGATCTTCCCTCATCCACTATAGGGAAATTAGGTGACCAAAAGCATCTTTTCAATTACATTTTATGCCTAGTATAAGGCATGGAAATAAAGTTATCTAGGATCTCCCCAACACCTGCATAGTTTGGGTGATCTAAAAGCAACCGTAAAGTCTTTCCACTTAGTTTTATTTTTATGCAATTTGGCTTGTAAAGGAGAGTTCATAGTTTCTTCACTATTTATTTAGGGAAGCATTGACCTAGGGCTTCATCTCCCATTAGTGTTTCAATGACACTCCATGGTGAGGTATACAAATCAAGGTAAACATACTATTAGAGCAAAGGGGTTGAGCAGTTAACCTATCCTTTCATAATGAAGGTCCAAGTTGGGTCTAGTTAACTAGGAGATTATACTAAGCACTCCATGGATGGAATCACTATGAAAAGGAATAGACCCTTGCATATTAATTTAACCAGTATGAACCTAATTGACATGAGGCCTCTCTAGCATTAGGCATGCTTTGGACCAATCTAGACATTTGAAAACTATAGTTTTATTCAACCCCACTTGACCAACCTTGTCAGTTATAAGATCTAGGATGTTACATTTAGATGATATGTCATTTCATCATTTTATTTCCTGGTATTTTGAGTCTAAAACCATTTTTTTGTTATGCCACATCATATAAAATTTTGTTTATATGCCACTCCTTTGTTTGAGAAGGCATTATGCTTGCCATTTTGTTACACACCTTTACCTTAAAAAATTTTGCCAAATGTTTTTGTGTGTTACTTGATTGAAATGGGTAATGTTACACTACCCAAATCATTTCAAGTTTATGCCTTGGAGTATTTGAAAAAAACCATTGTCACATCTCTAAAAAGTGATAATGTCATCATGGTGCAAAAATTTGTTTTATAGACTTGTTTGCCTTGTGTCAAATGCCATTTTTAAGAACCAATGCCATATATTTCTTTTGAATATTTTCTTGTGTCATTATTTTTTTCCATTTTATCTAGATTTTTATTTGTTTCAAGATGCCTAGTTTCCTAAGTTGAGTTTTTAATTAACCTTGCCAAGTTCAAATTCAAATATTGATTGATTTCTTTTTATGCCTTTCTTAATTGGGGCTTAGGCACCGATATTTCTCTTTTGGGTTGTGTAACTTAGGTTAATTTGTTACCCAAATTTGAAAACTATTGCTTGGATCTTTGCCTAGTGCCATTATGCTATTCCATTTTATATAAGCTTGTTTGTTTAAAGGATCCTAGTTTTCACTATTGTTTGTGCCTTTATTTGGGAGAAACAAACTATCTTTCCATATGCCTTTTTCCTTATGCCTTATGCATATTGACTAGAATTATGTTTAACTCTGTATGTCGATTATATCCTAAAGTGTCCCAAGTTTGTTAGATTAAATACAACTTTATTTAAAGTCTAGATTTTGATGCCACATTTTGCCAAAAGTCCTAACACATGCCTTATTTGAGCCTAGATTTTGATGTTGCATTTGGCCAAAAGACCTAGCAACATTTATTTTCCTAGATTATACCTATTTGGAATACTTTGTACCTAGAATTTGGCATGACAATTTTTATTTAGCAACTTGAACTTTTATGTGTGAGATACTTGACATTAGACATATGACATTAGAATATTTTATACCAAGTTTTAGCACAAACCATTTTGTAGATATAGCTCTACTTTTAGACCATTTTTGGAGGCACAACTCCCTAGACCAAGTTAGACCAAGTCCGAACCTTTTGTCCCTTGGATAATGTTTTAAAGAGTTCATAAAATTCTAGGCCTTTTTATGAAACATTTATTATAGATGTGGACATGTATCATTATACTTATGGTGGAAATATGTACATTCTAAGATATGATATAATAGTCTCACAAATTGACTAGCATGACCAATATGGTGAATAAGTGGTTTGTGAGATGGATTCTTACCTCCCTACAATCTTCAATTTGAGGAGTAAAATCAAGATCCTCAAGAATAGTGTTTGGTGGTACCTTATTTTGGCCATTTGACATACGATGTTCATCATCTCAGTGATCATTCACATTGAGGTCAGATCAGTCCCACTTTTCCATATGCTCTCATAGTTTTGTGAGAAATCTAAGCCAATGCTCTTGCCATTTTTCAAGTAGGTATATTGTCATTCTCTAATGAGATAAGATACCTAAAAATTCAAAAAACATTTATAAAATCTCAAAATCCAAAAACATTTATCTTGTCTAAGCTTATTTATTCATCCTTGATCCACCCTACTTGGGAAAATATGTTGTTAGGATGCTTTCTATTTCTTTTTCTTTCAAGCTTTATGTGTGTGTGCGTTTATTTGTTTATTTGCTTTCCTAGTTGTTTGATTTTTATGTATTATTTGCTTGTTATGTGTTTGTTTGTTTGTTTATGCCTTGACTCAGTCTATATGTGTTGATTGGGTGATTCTTGGCACATTATTTTTGAGCCCATCCATATTCATATGTCAACATTGTCTTCATGGTTTTTATCATCAGTGAATTATTTTGATTTTTTAATTAGATTGGGAATCAATATTTATGCACATTTTGGCCAAGTTATGATGGTGCTTATCATTATGTGTTACAACAAAAATCAGCTCAAGAAGTATTACAAGCAATGGAGCCATAAAATTTTATCTTTGGTACCCTTGGTAAATCCTCCCATCCTTGATCAAATTAACCCATTAACCATTCTAGTTGTATAAATGCTAATAAGGATGAGTATCTTCGCATTGGTAGGTACAACTAAATCTTTCATGTTGATTAATCTTTTAGTCTTCTATTCATATCATTCATCATTTTGTTCATCCTCATGTGGCTAGTTATTTTTGGCTTCTTTAGTCATTAGACCATTGCATCTCTATTTGTGCCCATTCATTTTTAATCTATGCAATAAGTTATATCTTTGAGTTATGCTTGCCAATCTACCCTATTGGGGCACAATCAAACATATTTATTTAATCAAAGTCATCTTAATGATTATAAATGCCTATGCAAAAATCATTATTTTGAATCATCAACCCGAATTGGGGCATATGCTATTGCCACTAATTATAATTACCTATGGGAAAATCAATGTCTCAACATTTGTTACTGATTATAACCAACTTTGGGCAAATCAGTACTTTTTAAATCAATGCATGCACGTATTTTTTCATTTGGATTAATCTCAACCATGGGTTAATTTCATTCTTATTCTTGCTTCTTTTTGAGGGACTATCCATCAAACATATGATGGCCACTCCCTCAAGGGGCCATCACTATAGGTTTCTTAAACAATATTTGGAGCTTTTTTCTTCAATCATCATCTTTTTTTAGGCCTACAAGCCTTTTTAATTCTTTGAGAAGATGTTATTTTGCCTACATATGGAAACATCTTCCTAAATAAGGGAAAACTGTAGACACCTAAAATTAGCCACCAATGACATTATATCGGACTTCAGACTGATTCTTACCAACCTTTGAAAATTAAGCTTGGGAATCACTAAACATCCCAAATTTGCCTATGCATCATTCATCAAAGCTCAGAATCCCATTGAGAAATCCCTAATTGGAGTATCCTATCGTAAGCAACAAAAACTTCTTACAAATTCATTTATAATCATTTTAGGACATTACAATATGTAATTTGGCCTATAGACCTATTAAATGTGGCAAATGCACATATGGAAACATTAAATCAAATCTTGGAAATGATAAAAACCCTAATCATAAATAATTAAAATAATATACCTAATTAAATGCCTAGTTGAATTATCCATGAGCAATTAATGAAATTCTAAAAAAGTAAATTTAAAAACCAAAACTATCATAGGTTTGCATAATTACCTTTTGTGAGTTGTCAAGACTTGGAAAATATCTTAAGATATCTAACCCATGACTATTCATTGAAAATAATGAGGTTTTGACACATTTTAACTCTATTAGAGTTAATTAACTCACTTAGGTTAGGTTTGAACCCATTCCATGTTTAAACTACACTTTAACTCACCTTGGGTTGGGGATAGTTTCTAAACCTATAAATACAAGCATTTGTCTCCTCATTTGCAGAGCTTGGATAGAGTAAAGTTATAATGTTGGTTTTATAGAAATATTACAATAAATAGTGTTATATTTCCACAATCATAAGCCAATCCACAAGCCATAAGCCATGGTGCCAAAGAGAAAGTCAAGCTCTATTTCCGAAGAATTTTTTAGCAAAAGATGAGCAAGCGACACAACAAATCATTTAGATCATTCAAGGAATGTAAGGATATTGGATTTATTTAAATTTTAATTGTGATTTTCATTTTTTTTTGTTTATTATGCTCCCCCTATGATCTAGGCTAGAGATGTTAGCATGTTAGTGTGTTCATTTCATTGTTTTATGTACTAACACAATACTAACCTCCTATCTCTGTCAAATTCCTATGATCACAAATAACATGCTTGGTGGGACAAGAAACATCCCACATACCAAGGAGACCAAGATGCAACTCATAAATTTTTAATTGAATGCTTGAATATCTTCAAAATTCAAGTTTTAGCTTTGTTTTGGTTGTATATTTAATTTTTGTGCTAACTCAGATCTACATAAAGACTGACATTTATCAAGAATAACTAACTTCAATTTTGCCAAACAATCATTAGTTTTTCCTAACCAAGATTGGTTTTGGGTGACAGTAATCAGTCAGGATGCAGGGAAAACATACAATTTTAAAAACTATGATTTTAAATCTTCTTAGCATTTCTAGTGGTTATTTCTTCATTTTATTGACCTTTATATTCTCTGTCTAATAAGTGTGTTACAAGTTTTGAGAAGTTTTTATCTAACATTGAGCTAACTAACATTTTTACCTCATGTTGGTTTTGCCTTTGGGTTCACCGACAACCAATCTTGGTCTTTATCAACTGATATCAATTATCACCAACTAACCTCAGTTCCATGGTAACTAGCATTGATCATAGGTGACTGATATCGGTCTCTATGTTGTTAAATTACGAAACATAAGAACTATGTTTTGAATGTTTTTTTGCTCAGCATTGAAAGTGATTTAAATCAGGGCAAACTCTCTAACCCTTGTAGGTTTAAGGTGGGAATAGAGCATGAATTATCATGTTTAAACTTATAAACATTTCATTTTGGGTATTTAAAATGATTTTATCTAGGTCTTGAACATTTAATTTTGGGTGTTTAAAATGAATTTAGCTAATTTTTTAACACTTCATTTTGGTGCTAAAACATTTTTTTTAAAATCTTGAACATTTGAATTTAGTGCTTAAAAGGAACCTAGAATGGATAAGTCTTGAACACTTCATTTTGGTGCCTAAAAGGAATTTGTCAAGTCTTGAATATTTGGTTTTAGTGTTTAAAATGAACATATGTGTTTTTTATTAAGTGGTTTTGTGTAAATTCTTACAATTTTTTCAAATAATCCAAAGTTTAAAAGAACTTAATCACACATCTCAATTTGGTTCCTAAAACAAACATTCACTTAGATTACAATTTCTTGAAATTGTTTGCTAATTGCATGTTTTTTGTGTAAAATGAAGATTGTGTGTATGCTCTCCCCTCATCCACTATAGGTAACTTAGGTGACCAAAAGCATCTTTTCACTTACATTTTATGCCTAGTCTAAGGCATGGAAATAAACTTATCTAGGCTCTCCCTAAAACCCACACAGTTTGGGTGATCTAAAAGCAACCCTAAAGTCTTTCCACTTAGTTTTATTTTCATATAATTTGGCTTGTGAAGGAGAGTTCATAGCTTCTTCACAAGTTTTTAGGGAAGAATTGACATGGGGCTTCATCCCCCATCAGTTTTTCAACCCCACTCGATGGTGAGGTATACAAATTAGGGTAAACATACTATGAGAGCAAAGGGGTTGAGTAGTTAACCTCTCCTTTCGTAATGAAGGTCCAAGCCAAGTCTAGTTAACTAGGAGATTATACTAAACACTCCATGTATGGAATCAATATGAAAAGGAATAGACCCTTTCATAGTAATTTTATTGGTATGAACCTAATGGACATGAGGCCTCTCTAGCATTATCCATGCTTGGGACCATTCTAGATGTTTGAAAACTATAGTTTTAGTCAACCCCACTTGACCAACCTTGTTAGTTATAGGATTTAGGATGTTACATTTAGAAGTTATGTCATTTCATCCTTTTATTTCTTGGTCTTTTGAGTCTAAAACCATTTTTTTGTTATGCCACATCATATCAAGTTTTGCTTATATGCCACTCCTTTGTTTTAAAAGGCATTATGCTAGCTATTTTGTTACACACTTTTGCCTTAAATTTTTTTGCCAAACTTGTTTGTGTGTGTCAATTGATTGAAATGGGTAATGTTACATTGTCCAAATCATTTCAGCTTTATACTTTGGAGTATTTGAAACAAACCATTGTCACATCTTTAGAAAGCGATAATGTTGTTATGTTGCTCAAATTTGTTTCATAGACTTGTTTACCTTGTGCCAAATGCCAATTTTTAGAACCAATGCCATGTATGTCTTTTGAATCTTTGTCTTGTGTCATTATGTTGTTCCATTTTTTCTAGATTGTTGTTTGTTTCAAGATGCCTAGTTTCCTAAGTTGAGTTTTTAATTAACCTTGCCAAGTTCAAATTCAAACATTGATTGATTTATTTTTATGCCTTTCTTAATTGGGGCTTAGACACTAACATTTATCTTTTGGGTTGTGTAACTGAGGTTAATTCATTACCCGACTTTGATAACTATTTCTTGGATCTTTGCCTAGTGACATTATGCTATTCACTTTTATCTAAGCTTGTTTGTTTAAAAGATCCTAGTTTTCACTATTATTTGTACCTTTATTTGGGAGAAACAACCTATATTTTCATATGCCTTTTGTCATATGCTTATGCCAATTGACTAAGTTTACGTTTAATTCTATATGTCAAGTCTATGATAAAGTGTCCCAAGTTTGTTAGATTAAATACACCTATATTTAAAGTCTATACTTTGACGTCGTGTTTGGCCAAAAATCCTAACATATGCCTTATTTGAGCCTAGCTTTTGATGCCGTATTTGGCCAAAATACCTAGCAACTTTTATTTTCCTGGATTATACCTATTTGGAATACTTTGTATCTAGATTTTGGCATGCCAATTTTTATTTAGTGAATTGACCTTTTATGTGTGAGATATTTGATGTTAGACATATGACATTAGACTATTTTATACCAAGTTTTAAAATAGACCATTTTGGAGATACAACTCCACTTTCAAATCATTTTTGGAGATACAGTTCCCCTAGACCAAATTAGACCAAGTCCAAACCATTTATCCCTTGGACAATGTTTTTAAGAGTTCATATAATTCTAGGCCTCTTTATGAAACATTTAACATATATATGGACATGTATCATTAAATTTATGGTGGAAATATGTACAATCCAAGTTATGATATAATAGTCTCACAAATTGACTGGTACAACCAATATGGTGAAGAAGTGGTTTGTGAGATGGATTCTCATCCTCCCTACAATCCTCAATTTGGGGAGTGAAGATAAGATCCTCAATAATAGTATTAAGTGGTACCTTATTTTGGCCAGTTGATGTATGTCTTTCATCATCTCACCAATCATGGCATCCAATCCCCCATTTATACCGTTAACCCTCCTTTAGACTTCATGAGTCACCAAACCCCATAGCATCCAAGGACCACCATTTGTATGCTAGGACCTCATCCTTTAGCTTATGTGAGTAACCAAGCTCCACACAACCCTATCATTTCCATACCAAGACCTCATCCTTTGGCTTGTGCAACCAACCCTGCTCCATGATGCCCTACCATTACCATTTTAGGACCTCATCTTATCGCTTGTGCAAGCAACCATGCTCTACAACACCCTATCATTATCCAACCACCAGTCACTCTTTATCCATTGCCAACCATTTCCCACTTTAGAAAACCCTTATTAATTGTCTAGCCCTAACTAATCCAATCATTACCTCACCAACCAAGCCAATCATTCAAAGACCAAGATATATTTAAAATTGGTGTTTTAAAATGTTGGTAAACCAAGGCCAAGAAAATCAATCAATCAATGATCTTTTTTTTAAACCAACCATTTTTTATGAGTCAACTTGTGATGAATCACCTTTTGATCCTATACCTATTGTTGAGGAGTCTCGCTCTGATAAACTAGTCTTTGCTAAGTCACTTGTTAAAGATTATGACCACCTTTGGGTATCAGTACCTTAACCATATACCTATATTTAAAGATCCTCCCATTGACAAGCCAGACTCTAAGGATTTATCTCTTGACCTTTGTCTCATCGTTGAGGAGTCTCACTTTGAAAAACTACTCTCTATAAATCCCATTATGCCATCACAAGCCATTACTTATCCAAAATAAAACATTCACTAAAAAATCATTGTAGCAACATCCACACCAAATGAAGAATCAAAATTGAAGTTAGGTTATATTCTTGAATTGACATTAGATTTAGAATCAAAAGCAAAATCAACATCAATCTCAACATCAAACTCATATTCCATTGAGTCAGACTCAACCTTAGAATCAAAATATGTTCATGGTTATTACAATATTGGTTACATATGCCTTGTATATCAATTAGAATATATTTGTGATCCTTCTCCAATGTTTAAGGATGATTACTTCAGCTTCAATACAAGTTCTCTTAGTATCTTCTACGAGGATTGTGTGGCTTCTTCCGATTCCATTATTATTCCACATGTCATTACCACTAACCAACCTAGATAATATATTGTCATTCCACATCCCACTAGTTTTGATTTGGGATAGATAGAATCATACATTGTTGAGTTGCATACATGGAGACATATCCGTTAAATAATATCAAGGGGACAAAGACCAAATTCATGTATAAAAAGAACAATCTTCTAGTTAAACCTTTTTAGAGGTGTTGGGGGACAATAAAAGTTTAAACTTAACATCTTCTAGTGAAAACATTTTGGATTCACTAGAATACAATCAAAGTCAAAAGTCAATGTTATTTAGTGAAACCTTCTCAAAGGTGCTATGGGTCAATCAAAACAACTTCATTGGTGAAAACCTCATCAAGGTACCAACAACTGATCACAATAATTATTAATTTCTTGATGAAGACAAAAGCAAAGATCAAATCAATATAGCTTCCAATTTATAGCCTAATTAGATGGTAGCTACTCTTAGGCATAAACAACAAAAAAATCTGGACTTATTGATAACATATTGAATAGATTTTGACCCCACCACATCCAAAGTAACGTCAAATACATAATCAAAAATGTTATGTGTGCTTGAAAACATTGATCTTAATTTGTTTCCAAACTATACATTCCATTATAATCCACCTTTACAACAACAAATCAGACCTATCATCCAACATTTATCCATATTTACCATCCCTTGCTGCACTTTCCATTATAGAGGCTACAAAGATACCTTCTCTAGATATCTGAAGGGCATAGAATAAACAACCAATGAAGATCACAAAAATGTCATTTGTATCCAAATATTTAGTAGGTTCTTAAAGGAGAAGCTATTCAAAAGTGGTGTGGGCTAGCAATTTATATGATTAACTATTCTAGTTGTATCATTTACTAATCAGGATGTGTATCTCCACATTAGAAAGAATAGCATAAAAATTTACTTAGACCAAAAATAACCATACCTTTTGATTTTCCATATACTTTGCCATTCCCTTGCCATTATTTCCTACCCTGCAATTTATCTTACTTTACCACTTGGGGGCAACCTTCTTACCATTTTATCTAATCTTCATACCATCATCCTCCTAAACAATACCATACCATATGCCATTTTACCATGCCATTCCTATTAGATCAAAGCCTATTTTTAGCCATCTTAGCCAACCCCTTTTGATCTTGGTTGCTTTAGTTCTTTCCACACCTTATACGAGGGGATTCTAATCTAATTTCAATAGTTTTAAAATTCTATGTTTTAATGATAGTCTATGAAAGTAGTGTGATAGTGGATATGACAAGTTATATTTCATTCACGTTTGACTGGTGCTATTAATTATAACCACCTATGAGAAAATTAGCAGTCCACCTTGTGTTAATAATTATAAATGGATATGGGAAAATTAGTGTCACAAACCTATGCCATTGTTTTCTAATTATAATTGCATACTAGAAAATTAGGAACAACACCTTTTATCATGCATTGTGGCATCACCTTTCCATTAATTTTTTCATTTACCTCACCATATTTTGGATTTGAGAACTTGTTATGACCTAGTCAGTTTTCATTACCTTTTATGTTAGTGTAACTACTATAACTTGAGGTCCTAATGGGACTATGTAGTTTGTGCTTGATTCACATTGAGGCCATCTCAGTCCCACTTTTCCATATGCTGATCCAAAACTCAAAAGTTTTAGTTGATAAATATTTTAAGAACACAAAAATAACACAGTAACAAAAAATTCTCTGAGAAGAGATGTATTATTACTCAAGATCACAATACAACTATATGCTTATCTTTGGGAAGAGATGTCTAATTTTCCATTTTGGATTACATCTTCATTTATACCTATTTTGAAATTAGGGTGAGGATGTGGAAGGTCACCAATCTTGAGGGAGATTAAGTGGTTTGACTTCCACACTTTAAAATAATACAAAATTTGAGGAATTACTATTTTTAGAAACTTACTATTTTTAGACTACACTATTAAAATTAAAATTTGGGGCACTTCCATTGCATTTTTAGGGGTAAAAATTCATCAAGAAAATATTGAAGCCATATCACAATGTTCTCCTCATTATTATCTTTCCAATGGTTCAAATGGAAAGTCAATTGGAGCTACGGTGCAAAAGTTATGGCTCCCAAAAGTTTCGTTATCAATTGGGGTAGAACTGTCACCCAAATTGTCACCTAAATTATTGCCCAAATCATTCCTCCCTCCTTAAAAATAAATAGCTCCCATTGCATCAATGTTTCTCATTAGGTGTGGTAGTTGTGTCTTGATTTTATTCTCTATGAGCCACTTACCTTGGTGGCTAAGCTGGCCCCTTTTGACCACTCGATAAAGTGGAATAGAGCATCCCCTTGTTGTCTTCATCCAGGTATCCACAATCTGATCCTCCTCCACTGGAGAAAAACTCTATGGATCAAGCTCATCAATTTTGATTTGTTCTACTATGACTAAAGTGTCTAATATATTTGGATGATATGGTTTGAGGAGCTCCACATTGAATATTGGATGCAGACCAAGGTAGGCTGGTAGGTTCAACTCAAAAGCATTTTCTCCAACTTTTCTAGTGATGGTGTAGGGACCATATCGCAGAGGCTGAACTTTCTTATTTGGTCCTACAAGTCATTCCTTTTGAAGCTACAACCAAACTTTATCACCCACAACAAAATGGTGTCTAATCCTATGTTTGTCATGGTGTTGCTTATACTTCTAATTCATCTTCTCCAGGATGTCATGAACTTGCTGCTGGATGTGTTGCATTTGCTCAATGAACTTTGTTGCTTTTGCTACCTCGGATCTTCCATGAGGTGTGTATTCCATGGTGGAGAATGGAACAACTATATCAATTGGTGCCATGGGTTGGAACCTGAAGCATACTTAGAATGGATTGTGCTTGGTCAAGCTATGCAGGGTCCGATTGTATCCATGTTGTATGAAAAGATGCCCCTCATCCTATGTACATGGATGTTTGGAGTGATATATCCAAATCATGTGAGCAATCAATTAGTTCACCACCTCTATCTGACCATCAGTCTATGGACTTCATTAGCTTGGTATCCATCATCTTCCATAGAGTGGACCATAAGATGCTCAGGAACCTACTATCTTGATCTGAGACAATGGACATGGGGAGACCAAAATGGAGCCATACATGACTAACATATAGTTGAGCAGTTTCTTTAGTAGATATATTTTTCTTACAAGAAATCATGATAGCAATTTTTTTAAAATGATCAACTACCACAAAAATACAGTCCTTACCATGTTTTAAAGTGGGCAAACCTGAGAGAAAATCCACTGAGATAGATTCCCAAGGCCTGGTTGGTTCTGGTAATGGCATGTAAAATCCTTGCTTCTTATTTGTTGGTTTGGATATCATACATGGGGTGCAATATTTGAGATATCTTTCCACATCCTTTCACATATGAGGCTAGTAGAAGTTTTTTTGAAGAACTGTCAATGTCTTCTCTATACCAAAGTGTCCAGCTATCCTACTAAAATGTGCTTCCCATATCATCTTCTGTTGCTCTGTAGCTGGAACACAGATGTGGCCCATATGATAGAGGACATTATCTTACAAATAGAAATCAAAAACATGTTTACCTTTTTGAATCACCTGATATGTATCAGCAAAAGTAGGATCTGCTTCATATAGAGCACCTCAAGTGGTAGTCTCATGTCTGCACAAGTCAAGAACTGTTGTGAGTGCAGTAATTGGTAGATGACTTAGAAAATTTGTAGATGTATTTAAGCTCCCATTTTTGTGTTTGATTATTAGATGGAATTTTTGAAGATATGTGGCCCATTTTTGGTGCCTCTCATTTTATAGTTTTCTCTGTGTCTAAATGAATTCCAATGGTCTGTGGTCAGTGTGGATGACTGTCTCTTTTCCCAAGATGTAGTGTTTCCATTATTTGCAGGCTTACACAATGGCATAGAGCTCTTCTCATAAGTTAGATATTGATTTTATAGGTGAAAGTTTCACTATGATATGCAACATGATGGCCATGTTACATGATGACAGCTCCCATGGCATATTCAGATGCATCTATCATCAACTCAAAAGGTTGATGTAAATCTGGCAAGGTAAGAATAGGGGTTGAGAAAAGTCTGTTATTCAAATTCTCAAATGCTCTTTGTTGTATTTCACTCCACTAAAATGTAACTTTAGCTCCTCCTTTAGTCACTTGGGTTAGTGACCAAGCAACATGTGAAAATCCAAGAACAAACCTTTGATAGAGATTTGCAAGACCCAAGAAGCTAGGAAGTTTTATGAGGGTCCTTGGTGTGGGCCATTCTCAAATAACCCAAATATTTTTTGGATCAACATGGACCCCTTCCTCATTCACAACATACCTAAGGTACTAAATTTTTGTCATCCTGAATGTGTATTTGTTGAGATTTGCATACAACTTATGCTCTCGAAGAGTTTAAATCACCTTACGAACATGTTGCAAATGTTCCTCCCATGTTCTATTGTAGATGAGTATGTCATCCATGTAGACAACCACAAATGAGTTGGTAAAGGGTCATAGGATGTCATCCATCATCCTCATGAAGGTTGTAGGTGGGTTAGTTAAGCCAAAAGGCATAACCAACCATTCAGAGAGCCCCTCCTTTGATTTGAATGCAGTCTTCTAGACATCGGTGGGATCAATGGGAATTTGGTGGTAGCCAAATTTGAGATCAATTTTGGTGAATAACTTCACACCATGGATTTGGTCTATCAGGTCATCAATCCTAGGGAGAGGGTAGCAATTCTTCACAATGATTTTATTTAGGGCTCGATAGTTAATGCAAAGCCTCCATGTTCCATCTTTCTTTGGTGCCAAGACAATTGAGCTACCATAGGGTGAAGAGCTTGGCCTGATGTGACCCTTTTAGATCAATTATTGAATTTATCTTTTTATCTCATCATTCTCTAAAATTGATCTGTGATACATAGGACTATTAGGCAAAGGTGATCCTGGGATCAAATCGATAGAATGTTTTACCTAGCAATACAATGGAACTCCTGTGGGTGACTTGAATAAGTCATCATATTCTCTTGTGATTCATTCTATCTACTTTTGTTGTTGTGTTGATTGTGTAGTCAGGACTGCAACATCGGCCTTCTTAGATTTCTATGGTTTGACCACCATGAGAATAAATTGCTTTATCTTCTCCACCAATTTCTTATATTGCTTAGCACTGATCAGGGAGATAGATGTGGGAGGTGGTACCTATAGTACCCTGTAGCATCATGTTTCAAGAGTGAGGGTGATTCTTTAGGTTCATGATTCATAGATGCCATGTCACTCATACATGAATGACTGACCAAGGAGTACATCACAAACATCTAGATTGACCACATCACACAAGACTTCATCTTGGAAAGGTTTTATTGCATATGAAAGAAGACTCTGATGGGTGTGTAGACACCAATATCGTGTCAACCCCCCCTTGGTCCCTTTTTAAATGTTAACACTCCTAACCCACACCTTATTAATTTAAAAACTACTTATTTTAAATTAATTACCACACCTAGACACCTCACCTAGACACCTTGCCCTAAGATCATTTCTTAGCCTATGAGTCAGCCTAAGACTAAGTCCTCCAAATCCTAACCACCCATGACCTATTCCCACTCCATCCTAACTCCCTAACCAACTCCCATACCTCATAAACCCATCTTTTGACTATTCTCCAATGGAAAAGGCACTTGGCAGGTGGAGAAATGAGCAAAGAGCTAAAAATAGCCCTTTTACCCATTCTTTCTCTACCGACATCGGTCAATCCTTAGCCGACACTGGCAAGATCGCCGATGTTGGTTATATAAGCCTAGCTCTAACATTGAGCTCGCCCCCCACTTTTTTACACATTGACATGCACACTCTGAGATCTGAAGCACCAAAACTCAACTATCAGTCTCCTGGCTACCAAATCTCTACACAAGTCATTCCAGAGACTAGATTGAAACATTGTACGAGGACCTCAACATCAGCCAAAATGGGAATAAGCATTCTGACACCTTTGGTTCTTCACCTAATAGAGCTAAGTATTTTGGTTCTCATTTTAGTGTTTTAAAATACATTTTTAATTAGTTTCCATTTGATATTTCTAAATACTGTCAAGAGGCCTGACTTCTTTCGTGGAGGGGCTGAAAGGCCTTCCCCTTATTCTTACCCTCTTTTCACACCTATGCTCTACATTTACCCTTCCTCAGACCTCACTCACCTTCTTACAACCTTGCACCAACCTCTAAACTTATGAAAACCACCTGTGTATCCCAAAAATACTCCAAAAGCCAAAAACCCCTACCGACATCGGCAAACCAACCAATGTCAGTGCCATTTACCCCGCCGACCTCGACATAACTACCGATGTCGGTGACTATGACACACAAACTACATGGAATAGGTACACACTATCTATTTCTCTCTTTCTTAGTCCTTTATCATTTCTTCCTTTACAAAACTCTTTTCTTTAAACCATGGACTGTCATCCCTTAGGGAGCTTTACGCTTTTGGGACCGAGTACGTAGCTTGGCAGTCCACCATATCCTCTTCTAACATTTTTCTTGTTTGAGTTTTATTCTTACTACAGGTGTTTCCTCCACAGCCAAAGAGGATCTCCCATAAAGCTTGGATATGGTGTGCACGAAATCTGGGTAACATCAAACCTAGACCTCTTAACTTTAGTTTCTTCTTTCTTTTGAATGTAATTAGTGAAAATATAGAGAAACATTCTGGCATGCCCAATGGGACCCTTGGAGTTTTCCTTGGGTTCATTCTTCTTCTTTTAAAAATCAAATTTTCATGTAGATGCATTAGAAAAATATTCACTTCTTGCATCCCTTCTTCTATTTTTTTTGTTTCGAAAGGAAACCATTAGCGTAAGTTGAAAAGAACATCTCTTTTTCTTCTTGTTACTTCTTGCATGCATCATAGAGTAGTGAAAAACTCATACTCTTTACCTCTTCTCCAATTGTTTGCATTTGAATAACATATTTCAATTTGGGTTAAAAACTATTGCATTTCATTCTTGCTTGGATGCATACTTAGCCCACTTAGTAATTAAAGCATTATGAATGAATCGTAGTGCACAAATGTTACACAACCAAACCACAATCACTTCAAATCAAACACATAAACTTACTTGAGACAAGGCCCATCTAGGATTTCATCACCTAGCGGATACCTTACCCCACCCGATGATCCTACTTGGATTTCACCACCAAGAGGAGGACCCACTCTGTTCTCTGGCAGAGTATAAACTATAGGGAAGGTATATTTTGGCTAAGTGGTCTAGCTCAGCTCTAGGTTTGTGAAGTGAAGGGAGCAAGCCCCAGTACTAGGCCACGTACTGACCCTAATACAGATATTTTTGAGCACCATAACACAACCTAAAACCAGCCATAGACTTCCTCTCTAGGACATGTCCTACAAGCCCAACTTTCAACACATTCTCTTAAGGCATAAGCCACCACGATTTTAAAACTCATTCCTAGGAATCTAACATTTTAGAGGTTGCTTTCCTAATCATCTATTTTACTATTTTTATCTAAGTGTTTGAGCTAGTAAGGTCGTACCATTTTGAAGTCTAAAAAACTCAGAATATCTTCTTCTTACAAAAACTATCAATCTTCTATGTTTCTAGAATTACACAGAAACTGACATCAATTTTTCCACCAACGTAGATAGCTATGCCTTCACTGACATCAGTTTTTTGACCAACTTCGGCAACACTTTCTAGCCAATATCAGTTAAACAACTGACATCGATCACTGTCAATAAAAAAATAAAAAATTATTTCTCAAATAGCAAGCTTAAAACCCAAATTTCTTGAGGTTTAACACAAATTCTGGTTTTTTGAAACTAAAACACATAGTTTTTAGAACCTGAACCCCTTTCACCTTGGATGGTTCTGACACGCAGTCAAGCCAAATCTCTTGTTGACCGTGTAAGTCAACAACCACTCCCACCTTCGCCCTTCGTACCAAGTCATCTAATAGAGTATACTTCAGACACTGAGCATACTCCTATCCAACCTACCCCTGATCAACCTCCTATTGTTCCTGAAGGGGATCAATATTTTAAGAGATTCCTTCACCACAACGTCAAGGCTCTCCAACATTATCTCGCTAGAAGCCAAATGTGAGATCCTTTGGGTAATCTTATTTATGGGATGCCAACTTCTTTGGTTGAAGTGACAATGATATCAATAGCATCTGCTACCCAACCTATGGTCACTCAGGCCATTGCCTCGACCAGTAACCCAATCATGGCCAATGTTGAAGATTTGGCCTCCCCTTCTATCCTTTCTGGTCCTACCTCCATCGGGGTTTCCATACCCCCTCAACCACAAACAAGTCAACAAAGTTTGACACCTTTCCATAGCTTGATTGTCTCTATCTCATCCACTCTTGCACTTATAAACATGAGTGACCACTTATCCTTTAACTAGTGTCATTGCCATTCAACCACCCTTGGTGGCATCTAGTCAAGTGGTGCCCTCCAACTTTGTGACACAAGCCCCCTTAGCCTCGACATCGGCCCCTATGATGAACTATCAGTATGTTGTACCTACACAAATGCAACCAAGTATGTCATACACCCCTCCCAATGCCTTTTAAGTACCCTATAACTTAGGGGGTGCCCCTCATGCCAATCCATCTGTTGATCTAATTAAGATGCTAATGGATAAGATGTCCAACCTTGAGACATCTATTTTAGGTTTGAGGAGTGTTCTTTCGTTTAAACAAATTTGCAACAAACCTATCCACCCTTCAGTTCCTATTCAACCATACCCTAGCTAGTGGGAACTCCCAAAATTTACTTGGTTTTAGAGTAAAGAGGACCCACAACAACATCTATGAGCATTTAGACACACTTGCTACCTCATAGTGCACGATGATGTGTTATTACTTCACACATTCCCTATGTCACTTTCTGGTGCTGCCCTTGACTAGTATATCTCCATTACCAGTCATTCCCTCTTCACCTTCATTCAACTTGCTCAGCTATTCCTTGATGATTTCTCAATCAATATTACCAAGAAGGTCTCCATCATAGACCTTTATTCCATTAGACAATTTGAGGATGAGTCAATAGCAGACTTCGTCGCCCGTTGGAGAGGTTTGATCAACCAACTCTCTTTCTCACTACCTCAACCTGAGCTCATTGAGCTCTTTTCAAGAGCATGTGCCAAGCACATCTCATCCACTTTATGGGTTCAAAATTTTTACACATTCGATGAAGCTTTCACTATGGCTCGAAAGCTTGAACTCCGCACAGTTGAAGAAGACAGGGTCAAATTGCATAGCAAAAATACCAATGCAAAATCCAATGACCCTTCTTCTTCCAAACCTTCTTCTTCCCACTCTAAGTCGAAGTGATCAGTGAACGTTGTGGTCCTTAGGTCATCATCTTCTACCATAACCAAACAATCTAACCCCTCCACTTCGTAAAACATCACTAGACAATTCCAACAACGGTATGAACAATGACGATACACTCCAATAGGAAAATCATATGCTTCTATATTAGATAAATTAGTGAAGTAGGGAGTCCTCAACCTTCCTAAAATCTGACCACCTATCCAATTTGACCCCTCACGAGCCATTCCTGCATGGTATATGGAAAATGACTTTTCTAACTATCAATATGTCAAGGGTCATGGCACGGATAATTGCAAGACCCTCAAAAACATTGTTCAAGACATGTTAGACAAAGGAGACCTTGTTTTGGATAACCCTAATGTGTCGGCCAACCAAAACATGGATGTCTTTAGGCAACCATTTCCTAACCATCCCCCAAGTCAGAACAATGTTCAGACCATGGTCGATGACCCTCAAGAATGCAACATACGCACCATCGACATAGTCTTTCCTTTCATGCCTAACCAACCTCTCCCACAATCTGAAGAGGTTGGTCAACCCATCTCTCTACCATGAGTAGAAGAGCCTATTTTACCCATACCACCCCCATGCAATGAATATCTCCCTTTGCCTCACCCCCTTCCTCACGTGGATGAACCCTTTTCACCTGTATCACCCCCACGACATCAAGCACCCTCTCTACCCATTCTTCTACCTCGTGAGGATCCCGTATTACCTATTCCTCTTACCCCCACCTTTCCTCTTCTTCTACCATTGGAAGAATTTACCATTTATACCCCACACCCTCATGAAGAAGGGGACATCATCCCTCTACTTCACCCTGTAGAGGAGCCTTCCTCTCCTATTTTTCCTCCACTGATGGAGGATAGTCCTCCATCAACCCCCCTTTCACACGTAGGAGAGTCTACTTTAACATCTCCCATATTGGAGGATGCTTTGATAGTACCAATGCCTATGGCCCCATCCTTATCCTTCTTATTACCAATGGAGGATCATACTTTCCCCACTCCTAGACCACACATGAAAGGCATGATCATCCCTGTGCCCTATCCACTTGAAGAGCCAAATTCTCCAATCCCTTCTCCACTGAGAGAAGAACTCGTCACCTCACCTACTTTGGCCGAAGAAGATTTGGTGATGGTTCTCTCTCACCTTTGGCCTATGATTACTACGTCCAACACATTTTTACTCTCGCAATCACCCAAATCCTCTAAAGGACTGACTATAAGGCCTCATGCAATGTCATCTAAACCCTTCTCTCGATTGGTAGAAAACTTAGGATTCCTCCATTCTAGGAACCTAGAGTATGAGGCATTATGGGAGCAACTTCAGGTTCCTTATCCTACACATCTCCCTTCGCCTTATACTGCCAACCCTTCCACAATGATTCACCCCAAAGTCTCTGACGAGGATCAGGTTTTCACTTCTAAATCATCAAAAGCTCAGCCTTCCACATCTGAATCCAAACCCTCGTAGGCATCCACCATGATGAAATAGATTAAATCTCTCGATGTTCACCCTATATCAAACTTAACTCACCCACAAGTGAAGTTAGATTTGAAAATCATCTTGCACAGTAGTGGTCCTCACACCATACTAAAGAAGGATGCTAAACCATGTCGGTCTACTTCGCCCCCACCTTCACCATTGCCCTCTATCTTGGGTCCACATCCTTCCACTTTAATAGGAGTGCTCCCTATTCCAACACCTCACAAAGACAAACTGCCTCCATTACTCCCTCTACCCGTTAAAAACATATTTCCTCTAAGAAATTTGACACCTCTCATCAAGAAAGTGCCATTTACACGTGTGGCCACACCACCAACTAAAAAGGTGGTACAAAAAACTCTCCCTACAACTCCTAAACAAAAGTTGTCAACCCCTACTACAACAACGAGTGTAGACCCATTAGTGGGTTCCTATGCTTCATTGTTACACCAATTGTTGTAGTCTTCTAGCATTATTTTCCTACCCATTAAGCCATACTGACCTCTTGGATCAAAACCATCTTGGTTCGACGACACTCAAATCTACTTATATCATCACACACCTGGGCATGATACTGAGAGTTGCAACGCTCTTAAGGTTGTCATTCACCAACACCTAGAAAAGGAAACCCTTCTCATTGAAGATTCTCTTGACCACCTTTGTGACAAATAACTGACACCATCCCATGCCTCCCAAACCTCCTCACTTGAATCGGGATCCCAATGCAAGATTATGGTCCCTCTACCACCTTCTCCCCCTTTATTTAAAATCAACACTATTTATGTGGCCACCAGGTCCCAAACCCTAAAGGATAAAGGAAAAGAATAGGTTTCTATCCCTTGGACATATCCATTTGCCAAGCCTTCTCCACCACCAAAACCCAAGATTTCTATCTTGGGCACATCTCAACCAACATCTTCAGGGGTAATTCCTCCTAACCTCTCTAGTCCACATGATGTTTGGTATAAACAAATTGTTGACTACTTGACTTATTCCATCATTCCTCCTGACCTCTCTAGCAATGGATGGCAGACTTTTATCAAGAGTACTGCTCGATACACCATGCTAGGGGGTCTTCTCTACAAATGAGGCTTCAATGGCCTCCTTCTTTGATGCCTAACCACCACTGAGACATCTCATGCCATCAAACAAGTCCATGATGGGATTTGTGGGGGACATTTCAGTGGTAACTCAGTTGCAAAGCACATCCTCTACCTAGGCTATTATTGGCCCACTCTTAACCAAGACTGTAGTGACTATGTTTGGCGTTGTATCAAATGCTAGCAACATGCTAACCTACTTCACGTCCAACATTGCATCAAGCGTGCCTGCAACAAAAATTTGAAAGAGTGAGATTTCAAAATCAGAGATCTCATCCTTAAAGAAAACCAACACGTGACCAATATGGAAAAAAGCAAATGAGGCAAGTTTGCTCCTAATTGGCTCAAACCTTATATAATAACACACACGTATGGATCAGGCACTTATCGTCTATCTTCTCTCAAAGGCTGGCCAGAACTTGAGCCCCTTAATGCCTTGCATCTACGACCATTCTACTGTTAATCAAGTAATCATTCACTTGATGTTTAACTTGAGCTCATCCCTTAAGCAGCCCCCGTCATCCTCATTCCTATTCCTTTCAACCCTTTTTCCTTACAAATAATTAGTTAACCTTTTTTTAAGCATTAATGCTTCGTCCTAATAAAAGGGAAACCCCTAAACCTCTATAGTCTAGTCCATGACTAAAAGCTCAGTCAACAAAAAAAATATAAAATTGGGATGCCTAACAAAATATTAAAAGGTCATAAACTATAAATGTAGACAGCTCCCTCAAAGGACAACTGCATTGTTTGATGTAATTAATAGACTGCTCCCTTGAAGGATAGCTATTCAATGAAATCAAAACATACAAAGCAAAATATAGACCACTCCCTTGAAGGATGGATATGCCTAAATTTTGCTACAAAAATAGCACCCTCTCAGAAGCTTCCCACATCGATTAGCTTCACATGACCACAAAACAAAAACAACATCCCAAGTAGACTTCCCGCATTGATTAGTCTACCAAAAAAAAACTAAAATTGACTGACAAACTATTAAGTCATGGACTTGCCTATAGTCATTCTTAGGGTCACTTATAAAAGGGGCAAAGTTATCCCTACTAAAAAGGGTTACACTACCCTTACATATCACATAATCACGCCTATTACCCTAAAATATCCAAGGGATTTTGAGCTCACTTAATGTCAAGTGATTAGCGTACTTCTCTAACAAAAGCCAATGGTCAACGACTTAATGCATGAACAGGGCTTTTATTTGCAAAAAAAAAACCTATCTATGCTATCATTATGGTCCTTGTCAATGAAATAACAACACGCCTTTTACTTCTTACACACCTTCGTCACAACCCAAACATTTTCTAACCACGACCCAAACATTTTCTAACCACTAACGTAACATCATGATTTATTTAATAAAAATACCAATTTGTGTTATATAAATTATCATAGCCCATTCACATTAGTTTCTGTGGAAAACAATACACATGGAAACTATCAACCAAACACAATTTATGTTAAGCATATACCATCACCAACATGGAAACCTACTAAAGCATAAATAAACTCATTTCATTTTTAGCATACACCATCACCAATATGGAAAAATTGCTAAGGATAAAAAACCACATAACCTATGTTACAACATACACCATCACACAATATGGAAAAGGCTATAACATCATCATACACTCATCATTTCAAGCATGTACCATCAAACATATGGGAAATGCCAAAAACACTAACATAACCAAAACAACTATCAACCTCTTTGACTCTTCTTCCCTTTTGGGAGAACTACATTGGCCTGAGGCCCTTAAAATAGGGGCTATGTAAGCAGCACTCAGTTGACATGGGGTCTTCTGAGGTTAGCTCAGCCATTCGTTCATTTGTCTACCCAAAATCATGACCAAACAACCAGCCTTGACACTATAGAAGTCATCTTAAACTTCTCATGGGGCATATTAGAGATCACATACATCTCCCTAACTACAACAAACAACACTTGAGATCACTTATATCTCAGCCCAACTCGACAAATGACCTTGGACATCGCAATTATCTCCTTAGACCATGACCACTTTTGAGACAACTTTACCTTGGTTGTTTTGATTGCATATGCTACCTCACAAATAGTTAGCAAATTATACGTGCCCCTCACACCTATTGTCGGATCATGACCAAGTTGATCTACAATATTTGTGACATTTTTGTGTTTTCTAGGAGCACTTCCTAGCCCAGATACCTGGAACACGATGACCATTAGAGTTATAGCTTCGATCAATCTAACCCAATCAGCTACCACTAATAAGTTGGGGACCAGTTACTTCAATTTTAGTCCTCCTTGACCTTGCCTATGACAATTTGACCTACCTATCAAGTGAAGTGGTATATGCACAATCTCAACTATTGCAGCATTCACACTCCAACCTCACCCTACCCATCCACTGCCTATCAAATTGGCACTCAATTTTAGCTTACCTTCTCTCGAGTCCCACTTTGAGGGGGAATACCTCATCCCATACCTGGGGCAACCTACACCTATTTTTGTCTTGCAGTTCGTTAGAATATACTACAAGACAAAAAGGGGAAAATGTAGACACCAATATCGTGTCAACCCCCCACTTGGTCCCTTTCTAAACGTTAACACTCCTTACCCACACCTTATTAATTTAAAAACTACTTATTTTAAATTAATTACCTCACCTAAACACCTCACTTAGACACCTCACCTAGACACCTCGCCCTAAGACCATTTCTTAGCCTATGAGTCATCCTAAGACTAAGTCCTCCAAATCCTAACTACCCATGACCGATTCTCACTCCATCCTAACTCCCTAACCAACTCTCGTGCCTCATAAACCCATCTTTTGACCATTCTCCAATGGAAAAGGCACTTGGTGGGTGGAGAAATAGGAAAAGAGCTAAAAATAGCCCTTTTACCCATTCTTTCTCCACCGATGTCAGTCAATCCTCAGTTGACACCGGCAGGATCATCGATGTCAGTTATATAAGCCTAGCTCTAACATTGAGCTCACCCCCTACCTTTTTGCACATTGACATGCACACTCTAAGATCTGAAGCACCAAAACTCAACTATCATTCTCCTAGATATTGAAGCTCTACACAAGTCATTCTAGAGACTGGATTGAAACATTGCATGAGGACCTCAACATCAGCCACAATGGGAATAAGCATTTTGACACCTCTGGTTCTTCACCTAATAAAGCTAAGTATTTTGGTTCTCATTTCAGTGTTTTAGAATACATTGTTAATTAGTTTACATTTTATATTTCTAAATACTGTCAAGAGGCCTGACTTCTTCTGTGGAGGGGCTGAAAGGCCTTCCCCTTATTCTTACCCTCTTTTCACACCTATCCTCTACATTTACCCTTCCTTAGACCTCACTCACCTTCTCGCAACCTTCTACCAACCTTTAAACTTCCAGAAACCACCTGTGTATCTCAAAAATACTCCAAAAGCCAAAAACCCCTATTGACATCGGTAAACCAACCGACGTCGACACCATTTACCCCACCGACCTCAGTAGAACTATCGACATTGGTGACTGTGACACACAGACTGTAGGGAACATGTATGTGCCATCTATTTTTCTCTTTCTTAGTCTTTTATCATTTCTTCTTTTACAAAACTCTTTTCTTTAAACAGTGGACTGTCATCCCTTAGGGAGCTTTACACTTTTGGGACCGAGCGTGTAGCTTGTCAGTCCACCATATCCTCTTCTAACATTTTCCTTGTTTGAGTTTTATTCTTACTGCAGATGTTTCCTCCACAGCCAAAGAGGAGCTCCCACAAAACTTGGATATAGTGTGCACAAAATCTGGGTAACATCAAACCCATACCTCTTAACTTTAGTTTCTTCTTTCTTTTGTATGTAATTAGTGAAAATATAGAGAAACAGGGTCACACAAAGGTCTCTCCCTGGACTCAACCATCCAATACTATATGGCTTTAGATAAGGATTCATGGATAGATTCAGACTTTTCACAAATTTAGTAGAGATTAAATTCTTTTGACTCCCACTATCAAGAATGAAATGTAGAGGCTTACCTTTTACCCATAATTTGGAGTGAAATGATCTTTCCTTGTCATCTAGCCTTTCCTCGTAGGTCTATGATGAAGTGACGATGGTGTCAAGCTCATCATCTACAATTTATTCTACATCCTCTTCAATTGTGGGTTGTGGATGAGACAGAGTAGTAGATGTCAAGTATTGTGACTCAAAAAGTAGTGACTTGATGGCTTAACATTCTTCTTTGGAGTGAGTTCTAGTTTTGTTATAATCACACCACTTTCCAGCCTTCCCCTTCTGGGATTTTCTATCTTGAAACTCCTTTTTCTTCCAATTTTGGCCTCGTGTTTGACCTTCCTTATCACTTTTCCATTTCGAGGGCTGACTCTTTGTATTCTTTCTGCCATGCTTCTGCTCAATTTTCACTGTGAATTTGTATGCCTCACTGAAGGTTTCCAAATTGAAGATGTCCATTTCCCCCCATAAGTACCATTGTAGTCCACCATGATATTTGAGATTCTTATGTTTCTCACTTTTTTGGATGCCCAATCTTGTAGACAAAGAATGAAAAATATGTGTAATCTTGAACAAATTGGTCCTTACCTTGGCAAAGTTGTTGCCACTGTATATACAGATCATCATATGCTCTAATGGGATAGTATTCTTATTTCACCACTTTCACAAAATCATCTCAGGAAGGTTCCACCTCAAGGCCAATGTCATCTATACTAACCCTCTTTTTGTACACTTCCCACTAGTTTTTCATGGGCAATGATGCTTTCAAAAGAGTAAAAATGATCTTTTCTCCATCGATGAATTTGTTTACAGAGAAGTAGGAAGACAATTGATCTAACCAATTTTCTACTATATCAGCATTGATTTTGCCTTCAAATTTAGGATTATCAAAATTCCCCTAAACCTTGAAGGGTTTTGGGGCACTGAAAGGATGTTCCATGGATGAGGAGCTAGGAAGTGCAGCTAAGGAGCTAGAATTTCCCATCAAGAATTGTTGAAGAATTTGGGAAAATTATTACAGCATCTGTGCTTGTTACCATTAGAGGTCTTCAGTCACCATTTCCTTGAAAATATTAGATGTCTTAGTGTCATCCACCATTTGAAGTTGTTTGGAGTGAACAAGCGGATAGTTTGGAAGATCTGTTGTTTTCCACCCAAGCTTCCTTGACCTCATCCTTAGGATCATACACTCTCAAGACAAACCACTCTGATACCACTGATCCAAAACTTAGAAGTTCTGGTTGATAAATATTTCAAGAACACAAAAATAACATAGTAACAATGAATTCTCTGAGAAGAGATTTATTATTACTCAAGATCGCAATAAAACTATATGCTTATCTCTGGGAAGAGATGTCTGATTTTCCATTTTGGATTAAATATTCATTTATACCTATTTTTAAAGTATGGGGAGTATTTTTAAGGTCACCAATCTTGAGGGATATTAAGTGGTTAGAATTCCACGCTTTAAAACAATACAAAATTTGAGGAATTACTATTTTTAGAAACTTACTATTTTTAGACTACACTACTAAAATTGAAATTTTGGGAATTTATATTGGGTTTTTAAGGGTAAAAATTCATCAAAAAAATATCCATTCCATCTCATGACATTATCCTCATTCTTATCTTTCCAATGGTTCAGACGACGAGTCAATTGGAGCTACGGTGCAAAAGTTATGGCTCTCAGAAGTTCTGTCATCAATTGGGGTGGAACTGTCACCCAAATTGTCGCCTAAATTGCTGCCCAGATCATATGCTCTTGTAGTTTTACAATAAATCTAAGCCCATTCTCTTTCTATTTTGTAAGTAGGTATATTATCTTTCTCTAATGAGTTAAGATACCTCAAAATTCCAAAAACATTTGTCCTGTCTAAGCCTAGTTAGTCATCCTCGATCCACCCTACTGGGGCAAATTTGTTGTTAGGATGATTTATGTTGCTATTACTTTCAATATTTTTTTGTGTTTGTTTATTTGTTTTCTTTATATGTGTTATTTATTTGTTTTTTCACTTTCTTATTTGTTTTCTTTCAGGACTGTGCCTTGACTCAGTCTATATATGTTCATTGGGTGATTCCTTGCACATTATTATTGAGTCCATCCATATTCATACGTCAACATTGTCATCATGGTTTTTATCATTGGTGAATAATTTTCAAATTTTTATTAGATTTGGATTTAGTCTTTATGTACATTTTGGCCAAGTTATCATGGTGCTTATCGTTACGTTTTAAAAAAAAAATCAGCTCAAGAAGTCTTACAATAAATGAAGTTGTAGAAGTTTCTCTTTGGTACCCTTGGTAAATCCTCTCATCCTTGATAAAATTAACCCATTGACCATTATAATTGTATCAATGCTAATAAAGATGAGTATCTCTACATTGATAGGTAAAACTAAATCTTTCATGTTGATTAATTATTTATTTTTCTATTCATATCATTCATCATATTGTGCATCCTTGTGTGCTTGGTTAGTTTTGGATTCTTCAGTCATTAGACCATTACATCTATGTTTTCACCCATTAATTTTTAATTTATGTAATAGGTTATATCTTTAAGTTATGCTTGCCAATTTTCCCTACTGGGGCACAATAAAATATATTTATTTAATCAAAGTCATCTTAATGATTATAACCACCTATGGGTAAATCATTATTTTGAATCATCAATCCTAATTTGGGCATATATTGTTGCCATTGATTATAATTGCGTATGGGTGAATCGATGTCTTAACCTTTTTTACTGATTATAACCACCTTTAGTCAAATCAATACTTTTAAAATCAATTGTTTCAAATATTTTCTTAGGGACCTTTTTTTTAGGGACCATCCATCAGACAATGACGGCCACTCCCTCGAGGGGGCATCACTATAGGTTTGCCAAACATTGTTTGGAGTTTTTCTCTTCAATCATAATCTTCTTTTAGGCATAGAATCCTTTTTTATTGCTTGAGAATATATTATTTTTCCTACATCTTGAAACATCTTCCTAAGTAAGGGAAAATTGTAGACACCTAAAATTGACCACCAATGGAATTATACTAGACTTCAGACCGATTCTTACCAACCTTTGAAAATTATGCCTAGGAATCACTAAATGCCACAAATTTTCTTGTGCATCATTCATCAAAGATAAAAATCCCATTGAGACATCCCTAATTGGAGTATCTTATCGTAATAGTCATTCTACGTCATTACAACAACAATTTAGCCTATAGACCTATTAAATGGGACAAATGCACATATGGACACATTAAATCAAATATTTGAAATGATAAAAATCCTAATCATAAATAATTAAAATACTAAACCTAATTAAATGCCTAGTTGAATTATCCATGAGCAATTAATGAAATTCTAAAAAAGTAAATTCAAAACTAAAAAATATCCTAGGTTTTCATAATTACCTTTTGTGAGTTGTTAAGACTTGGAAAATCTCTTAAAATATCTCACCCATGCCTATTCATTGTAAATCATGAGGTTTTGACACCTTTTAACTCTACTGAGGTTAATTAACTTGCTTAGGTTAGGTTTGAACCCATTCTATGTTTAAACTACAATCGAACTCACCTTGGGTTGGGGTTAGTTTCTAAACCTATAAATACAAGCATTTGCCTTTTCATTTGGAGAGCTTGGATAGAGTAAATTTATAATTCTTGTTTTATATCAAGATTACAAGCAATAGTGTTATAATATAAAAATCATAAGCCAAGCCAAAAGCCATGGTGCCAAGGAGAGAAGGGGATATCCAAGCTGCATTGCCAAAGACTCTTTGAATACAATCCGAGCAAGCCACATAACAAATCATTTGGAGTATGTTGGCTAGATATTTTGTAAATTTCTTTCTAAACTACTAGGTAGTCTTGGGATTAAATCCCCTTAATTTAAGGGTGAATCTCCTATATAATTATGCTCATCTATTCCTAATTGCTTAAAACTTATAGCTATTCATGAAATTAACAATTTATGTGCAAGTTGGTTTTGATTGGGGTATTACTTTAATCACTCTGTTCATGAACCATAACAAAGGGATTTGGTAGAAAATAAGTAGTTGGTTTTAAAAATTTAGAAAAGAAAGGATTTCTTAGGAAGAAGAGGAATATAAGAAAGAAAATAAATGTAAGATGTGCACTTCACAACAAATAGTTCACAGAGTTCATTGTATGAGTACAGAAATAGACAAACATGAAATTGTGATAATTTTTTTAGCAAAATGATCAAGAAAATGATGGACTGAATTTATCAAGTTAGGCAATGCAAAGTTTACCATAACTTATTCATTGAACACATAAAAAAACTCCCATAGACACAAAGTTCTCTAGAAATCAATCCCTTTTTCTTATTCACTTTCAACAATAATTCATACAAAATAGTCCACTTATCTTGAACAAAAAGTTTTAGATTTATTAAAATCCTTATACAATTTGTTACAATTGCTTTCTTACCAAAAATTGTCATCTAAAAATTATTCTTCATCTAAAAATTATTCCTTTAGCATGCAGGCTAGCATTTCCTTTTATACAAAACTAGAAGTCAAAAACAAATAGAACTCAAATGCTTCAATCCCCATGTGTTGTGTAGAAACTGGAAGTTATTGAGAAATGTCCTCCTTGATTTTCTATCTCGTGGAACTCAAAAACTATTGACATTTATCATCCCTCTAATCCCTATGTTTGGATCAAATATAAACTCGTTGTATAGAGCGTAAAGTTCACTGAAATAATTTAGATCAAATACAAACTCTGATATCAAATTCTAGCAAACCCTGAAAAGCTCATTGAAATTGTGTTAAGTCTAATTTGAGAAACTTGGGTTTCCAAAAATGCTTTACTTCATAATTTCCTTGATTGGTAACTTCAAGCTTTTGGAATTGCTCAACTTCAGGTTTTTTAGAAACCTAAAGTAAGTAATGAGAAAGAGAAAACCTGAAAAGGCCTTGAGCAGTGTTCCATGGGTTTATTTAGGCTCATGAATTTAGACTCTGGATCCCACTATGCTCGATATGTGGCAGCTATGTGCTCATCAGAGTCTCTTTGATATGCACTTTCCCTCAAAGGAGTGCTACAATGACAAGTGGCACTATCTGCATTCTTATGAGACTCAAAGCTTTTCCTTGGAAAATCACCCATTGTTAGATCTACCACTATGATCCACACTATTGATTAGTTGTTGACCATTTGATTTCAACAAGAACCATTATTTATCCACATTGCACCACTATGCTCTTCAGAGGATTTTTGATATGTACTTTTCTTTTGAAATAACACCATGGTGATAATTGGCATCTTCTATAGCATCTAGAGTCTTAAAGCTTTTTTTTCAAGGTTTTAACAAAAGACTTCTCAAGCAAAAAACTTGAAGTAATCAAGATTGATGAACTAAATAAATCTTGGAAACTTCAACTACTACATCTCATATGAAAGGGCTTGGTCTCTCAGTAATTTTGGACAAAGAAAAACATGAAGAGATAAATAAAAAGACCCAAAAACCATAGGAATATGATTCACAAACCTCAAACACAAATGGGTTGGAAGGATTTTCCTCTAAAATGTTCCAGAAGCTCAAATATCAGGGCTCAAGGTTTGTAGGTATAATTACTTTATTTTAGTGTAATTCAAGTTCTTAGGACTCCTTTACTTGACTCTAGCCCTTTTAAGTAGTGCAGACTGGAAAACTCAAATGGGTCTAGGTCGATGAGTAACTTGGGTCCATAAACTTGAATTAGTTTTACTTATGATTTGTGTTAGTAAAGTAAAGTTGAAAACCTGAATGGGTATAGGCAGTGTTTATCGGGTTTGTGGAACTGGTTAACTTCTTTTCAAGAAAGTAGTAAAGCAACTAGGAAACCTTGATTTGGTCTAAGCAAAGTAATTCGAGTTCGGAGACTCATATTACTTTCACTAGAAATTGCATGTAATTAAAGTGATACTGAGAACCCAATTTGTATTGGGAAGTATTAAGTGGGTTTTTGAGATTACTTTGCTTAGTTTTGTTAATGCAGTAAAGTAGTTGAACAAATCTAATTTGGTCTAGGATGAGTAACTCAAGTTTTCAAAACAACTTAACTTCCTTTTAAGTAAGTAAAGTAATACAAAGAACCTGAATTTGTCTATAGGCAAGCCAAAACACATGGACATCTTCACTTGATGAAGGGGATGAGTAAATGGATTATAGCAAGAACCTTAGGGAAAAGTTTTCAAACCTCTAGAATAAAAAGGAACAACTGAGGAAACAAACAATAAGGTAAAACAACTAGTAGAACCTAAGTTATTTATTTATGGGAACTGACTCAACATGTACAACAACCCACATGAGACAAAGATGCAAAATTTTAAAGGGCTACTCCAAAATTTGGAATTTTAAATTTTGGGGACAGCAACTGGCTCCGATTGGGGACATATTTATTTCTATCCCAAAGGAAAGAATAAGGGTGAGACCCTAGAATCTCTGGTTTTGAGTCTTGTCCATTGGGCTTGGAGTCTACACAAAATCTCAGTCACATAACAAATAGACAAATAAACAACATATAAAGAAAAATAAAACTAAAAGGAAAAAACTTTTTTTATATACATATAGGTGTCACCCTACTACTCAATTCTTGTAGAGCTACAAAATCTACTTCTCCCTAAATTCACCTTTGCCTCTATCATAAACTAACCTACCTCTTTTCTTGCAACATTTTTTCATACCATGACTTTGTACTTCATGTACACTCATTTTTGCAATTTTATTTCTACCATATGAGTTGTAGATGCTCCAACATACTACTACTAAAACTACACTCTTGCCTTCTTTTGATAAGACTTTCATGCTTACTATAAATACAAATGTAACTACCTGATTACCTGATTTAATATTTTGTCCTTCTAACATGAATGTTTCATATTTATGATCTTTACTTTCTATTAGATGATTCTCAACTACTGCAACTTGTTCTTCCTCTTTTTCTTCTACCTCATCACCTTGCAATGCTTTTTCAAGTGTTGTCAGTTCTGCTTATAATTTTTCACTGCTTTCATATACAAACTAACAATCAAATTCCATACCTTTACCCATCATCTATATTTAATATTCTATACCTTCTATGAGGCTTTCAAACTGACCTCTTTCTTCTTTATCATTCTCATCACTCAGATGACTATGACTATCTTCCTTCTCTTCATTCACATGCATCTCTTTCATCTCAAAGCATTGTTTATCTTCTTCTACTTGTTTATTTGGATGTTAACTCAACATATATCTCATCATTTCTATCTCGAGTTGATTAAAAAATAACTTATTTTGTCTTCTTTCATCTCTCATTGCTTTTGACATTTGAATCTTGTTTTCATTGATGTGATTAATTATGTCAAAAGAGGTAATGGATGCAGACAAAACAAGATTACCTCCATCTCTTTTGAAGATGTTAGCGTTTGACCTAAGATCTTCTTTATTTTTCCCTTGCTCTTTGGAAAAAATTTCAGCAGCTTGTTGAGTTTGTGAGTATGTAAAAACTACAAAACAATGACTATGATCATCCTAAAATATTTCTTTATAGTCATTTTTTGATTCATATTCTAGGTAGCAGTTAGTGGAGTCACTAGTAGGATCTAAAAAATCATACTTTTCAGCAAGACTTTGATAAGCATCATCATTCATATGATCTTTAGCAATATGGTTCTAGTTATGATTATTGAAATCATATGTAGGTGCATTATTGAGAGGGGCAACATGAATACCTTGGGAAATTTACCTTTTGAATTGTAGAAATTCATTAGCCAACTTATGTAAGAGGGAATCGGTATCCTATGATGTACTTAAAGTAGAGGAATCTCCCTTAA
The DNA here is from genome assembly GCA_037957365.1 of Torreya grandis. Lineage (NCBI taxonomy): Eukaryota > Viridiplantae > Streptophyta > Pinopsida > Cupressales > Taxaceae > Torreya > Torreya grandis. Next base: position 82,105 of record JARHVA010004529.1, on the reverse strand, counting down.
AATTTGTTTTATTTATTTTTTCAGCCATTATCAAGTCATCTTCCACCTCTGTGGTAAGGTTATGGGTTGTTGCTAAATCAGCTAGTCATGTTCTTCATTACTGATAACTAGGCGTTGATGAAAAAACACATTTGATTGTCTCCAGTTGGTAGTGCAGCTTGAGGAATTTTATAGAGTAGTCTTAAAATTGGCAATGAAATCACAAATAGGCTCATGTGATTCTTTCTTAAGCTGAGTTAATTGTGTGAGTAAAATATGAGCATATTCTATAGCTTTGAATCTCTTCTCAAACTATTCATGCATGGTAGCCCAATTGCTCATAGCACCTGAAGCTAGATGGTAAAACCATTCTACTGCTGAGTCATGTAGAGTATCCATAAAGAGTCTAATAGATGCATCTTCATGTTCAAATCTGATTAGTCCACATGCTACAAAGAAAGCAACCAAGTTCTCATCTAAATTTTTCTTGCCAACACCATTAAACTTGGGAAAATTCTTTCTTTATGCTTTTGGAAAATCATGCAGAGGGGGAGTTAAATTCAAAGGGTCAATGGTTGGTCCCCATGAGAAAAGATGTGGTAGTGCCATTCTTATTTTTTTTAAATGGATTTAACTTCATCAAGGACACGCTTTACTCAAAGGTTACTTTGCATTCAATGCTTAGAATAAATGGTTTGAAAAGCATGTACATTATGGACAACTGAATGGTAACTACACCTATCTTGACTTGAAATAATAATCTACACTTGGATTCTAAGAGGTTAGTTATTTATTCCCCAATGGAGACTTATCTAGGAGTTACACTTACAAATCATCCCTAGTGGAGACTTATTCTAGGATTTACACTTACAGATTGTCCCTAACAAAGATTGATTCTGGGAGTTACACTTATAGGTCTTTCCCAATAGAGTCACCAAAAACTGTTGGCTAGATATTTTGTAAATTACTTTCTAAACTATCTAGGAAATCATGGGATTAAATCCCCTTCATTTAATGGTGAAGCTATCATATACTTATGCTCATCTATTCCTAATTACTTACAACTTATAACTATTCATAGAATTAACAATTTATGTGCAAGTTGGTTTTGATTGGGGTATTACTTTAATCACTCTATTCATGAACCATAACAAAGGGATTTGGAAGCAAGTAAGCAGCTGGTTTTGAGAATTTAGAAAAGAAAGGAATTTTTAGTAAGAAGAGAAATGTAAGAAATAAAAGAAAATATAAGATGTGCACTTCACAACAAATAGTTCACATAGTTCATTGTATGAGTGCAGAAATAGACAAACATGAAATTGTGATAACTTTTTCAACAAAATGATCAAGAAAATAATGGACTCAATTTATCAAGTTAGGTAATGCAAAGTTTACCATACCTTATTCATTTAAAACATAAAAAAAATCCCACAGACACAAAGTTCTCCAGAAATCAATCTTTTTTCTTATTCACTTTTAACAACAATTCATACAAAATAATTCACTTATCTTGATCACAAAGTTTCATATTTATTAAACTCCTTGTACAATTTATTACAATTGTTTTCTTACCAAAAATTATCATCTAAAAATTATTCTCCATCTAAAAATTATTCCCCCGACATGCAGGCCAACATTTCCTTTTATACAAAACTAGAAGTCAAAAATAAATAGAACTCAAATGCTTCAATTTCAATGTGTTGCATAGAAATTGGAAGTTGTTGAGAAATGTCCTCCTTGATTTTCTCTCCCATGGAACTCAAAAACTGTTGACACGTAGCATCCCTCTGATCTCTATGTTTGAATCAAATACAAACTCCTTGCATGGAGCGTAAAGCTTGTTAAAGTAATTTAGATCAAATACAAACTCTGATATCAAATTCCAATAAACCTTGAAAAACTCATTGAAATTTTGTTAAGTTTGATTATTTCAAATTTGGTTTCCAAGAATGCTTTACTTCAAACTTTCCTTGATTGGAAACTTTGGGCTTTTGCAACTGCTCAACTTTGGGTTTTTGAAAGGAAGTAACTGACTGAGAGAAACCTGAAGTAAGTAATGAAAAATGGAAAACCCAAAAAGGCCTTGAGCAATGTTTTGTGGGTTTATTTAGGCTCATGACTTCAAACTTTGGATCCCACTATGCTTGATACGTGGTAGCTCTACACTCATTAGAGTCTCTTTGATATGCACTTTCCCTCAAATGAGTGTTGTAATGACAAGTGACATTGTTTGCATTCTTTTGAGACTCAAAGCTTTTCCTTGGAAAAGCACCCACCATTAGATCTGCTACTGTGACTATACCATTGATTAGCTATTGATCCTTTGACTGCAATAAGAACCACTGTTTCTCCATGTCGCACCACTACACTCTTCAGAGGATTTTTAATATGTACTTTTCTTTTGAAATAGCACCACAGTGACAAGTGGCATCTTCCATGGCATCTAGAGTCTTAAAGATTTTTTTTCAAGGTTTTAACAAAAGACTTCTCAAGTAGAAAACACAAAGTAATCAAGACTAAGGAACCTGAGTAGATCTTGGAAACTTCAACTGCTAAGTCTCTTATGAAAGGGCTTAGTCTCTCAAGAATTTTGGACAAAGAAAAACATGAAGAGATAAAAAAAAAAGAACCAAAAACCATAGGAATATGATTCACAAACCTCAAACACAAATGGGTTGGAAGGATTTTGCTCAAAAATGTTCCAAAAGCTCAAATAGCATGGCTCGAGGTTTGCAGGTGTAATTACTTGATTTTAGTGCAATTCGGGTTCTCGAGATGCCTTTACTTGACTCTAGCCCTTTTAAGTAGTGCAGACTGGGAAAGCCAAATGGGTCTAGGTCAATAAGTAACTTAGGTCTGTAAACCAAATTAATTTTATTTATGATTTGTGTAAGTAAAGTAAAGTTGAAAACTCGAATGGGTATAGGCAGTGTTTATCAAGTTTTTAGAACTTCTTAACTTCTTTTCAAGAAAGTAGTAAAGCAACTAAGAAACCATGATTTGGCCTAAGTAGAGTAGTTTGAGTTTGAAGACTCGCATTACTTTCACTGTAAATTGTATGTAAGTAAAGCAATGTCAAGAACCCGATTTGCATTGGGAAATATTAAGTTGGTTTTCAGGATTACTTTGCTTGGTTTTGGTAATGCAGTAAAGTAGTTGACCAACTCTGATTTGGTCTTAGATGAATAACTCAAGTTTTCGAAAGAACTTAACTTCCTTTTAAATAAGTAAAGTAATACAAAGAACCCGAATTGGTCTATAGGCGAGCCAAAACACTTGGACATATTTTCACTTGATGAAGAGGATGAGTAAATGGATTATAGCAATGACCTTGGGGAAAAAGTTTTCAAACCTCTGGAACAAAATGGACCAACTGAGGAAACAAACAATTAGGTAAAACAACTAGTAGAACCTAAGTTCTTTATTCAAGGGAACTGACTCAACATGTACAACAACCCACATGAGACAAAGATGCAAAATTTTAAAAAGGTACTCCAAAATTTGGAATGTTAAATTTTGGAGACACTAGAGTATTTAAGGAAGGTAATGATCTTGTTGTTATTTACATTTTAGTTGTGATTTTCATTTATTTTGCTCTCCCTATGATCTACACTAGAGATGTTAGCATGTTAGTGTATTCATTTTATTGTTTTATATTTTGACACAATACTAACCTCCTCTCTATGTCAAATTCCTATGATCATAAGGCTAATTTATAGAAACTAGTGAATCATTCTAGAGCATCTTCCTCCTTGCTTTTGCATCTACACTCTTCAGATAGGTTTGCACATCTTTGAACAAGTTAAGTATTATCTCTTCTTCATAATTATGTAATCAAATTACTGTTTTGCATTGTATTGTCTATATTTAATAAGTTTATATAATTCAAAATTATTATCAAAATATTAATATACTCTAAATACATTTAATTGCCCTAATTTAGAATAGTCTATTTCTATATTTTCTTAGGTTATTCTCTTACCCTTATTTCCAAAAAGGCTAAAACATTTGGTAAACCCAACCTTTGAGTTTTCTTATATAAGTTTTGGCCTTCCTTAGGGTTTTCAGCTTTACAAAGATTCAAGTTATGGTATTTACTCAATTTTCTTTTTTTTTTTTTTTTTTGGTATGCAATCCAGGTGTAGTGCTAGGGTAGCTGTTGTACTTTGTTGACCATTTTGCACTTCCTCTCCTTCCAACAAAAAAAGGCTCAAGCTAATATCTTATCAAATTCTATTAACAATGAGAGTGCCAATGATGAGAATGAGCAGCATACTGAAAATGTATATGAGCTACAACTATATTTGTCTGAATACAAAGGGAATTTATTTTTTTGACCCATCCAAAGATGAACTTGAAGCAAAACATCTAACTTGGTGAGCAGATCTTTAAGAGTTTTGTACATAGGACGGTCGAATGCTATGAAATGAGATTTCAAGGGAACCTTTGAAAATCTAAGGTATCTCCAGCTTGACTACCAAAATTATTTAGAGATGTATCTGAGTAAATTTTCGAGATTAGCAGTATTCATTGGTAACTTAATCACAGGTGACAAATTTTCTGAGGCAAGTCAACAATCCCTGTCTGAACATTTTTTTGGAGCTTTATTTATTTAAATTTTTTTTTAGGACAATGCTAATTTGAAACACTAAACATGTTTACAGTTCTCTAGTGGTGTCTCTTCATTGAAAAATCTAAATTGGTGAATTGTACCACCAACATTTGCCAACTTAAGTCTTTGTGTTCTCTCACATTGAGTACCTGAAACCATTGGGAGCCTATATACTTCGACAAAGCTTGATTTAAATTCTTGATCCAGCTTGGTTATCCTTCCAGACAGCTTTGGCAATTTATCTGCTTTAACAAAGCTTGATTTAAATTTTTGTTCCAGCTTGGTGAGCCTTTGAGACAACTTTGGCAATCTATTTGGTTTGAGAAAGCTTCATTTAAGATCTTGTTCCAGTTTGGTGAGCCTTACAAACAGCTTTCGCAATCTCTCTGATTTTTCAAAACTTTCGATATAAATTATTGTTCCAGCTTGAAAAGCCTTCCAGACAGCTTTGGCAATCTATCTGCATTGGAAGGAAATTTAAATTTCTGGGCATGTTGTTCCCACTGCGCAATCTCACATCACCTGAAAATAGCAGAAGTTTAGAAACATTGAAGAAGAAATGTGTAGAGCTTGCTTCGGAAGGTTTCCACATAATCTACGTGGACATGGAAGGATTATGGGAGGAAACAAAAACACGTCTGAGGCAGACCATCTCCCATTTAAATTCTTTAAGTTGTATTATTTTGCATGCCCGCTCTTTAAAGAATTGTATTCATGAAAATTTAAATAATCTAAAACGATTGTGTTACTACTAAAAATTGTGTTCAAGAATTTAAAGATTGTGTTATTGACCATGTGAACATTTGAATATGACAAATGAGGTTATCTCCTAACTTTAAATTTTAGCTTAAAAATGATAGGTGTTTTAAATTAGAATAGCAAAAAGGAAAGTATCTTTTGTTTATTGATAAAAAGTATTGTATTTATGTAATATATAAATTTAAATTATTTATATATTAATATCTTTTTTTAAGGTGATGTGTTTCAAAATATATTTAATTAAATAGTTTTATTATAATTAAGTTTATATAAATGGTTATTTTATATTTAAAATATTTATTAATATTGTTTCTTTTGAATTATTGAGGAGCTTTTAATTTATTATTTTAAATTACATTATTATATAATATTAAATTTTTTATTTAAAAATGATTAATTCTATATTAATATCAAGTTAATATCTATTACCCATGCTTATGAATTTGTATTATATTTACTATTTATTATAAAAATAAAAATATATTAATTTTAATAGTAATAAAATAATGGTGTCTAAAGATTTGTGATGTAATATAAAATAGATTATATTTATATGTAAGAGACTTAAATTAAAATTCCCACAATTCTTTACACTGGCTTTTAATGTAGAGGACATTTAAATACACACATTAATGATTTGTAAATATTAACAATCTTAATGTAACATCCACACAAGAATTTATAACTATGTTTATGTTCCTAATTGAACTAAGTGGTTGATACAAGCAATAACCAAAATTACAAAGTCTAAGACATAAGAAGGTTGCAAATAAAAATAAGCATATTATTAATCTTTAATTATAAATCATAATAAATAATTAAAGAAAAGATTAAAGTATTCACATCAAAAATAAAAATTTAAATCAAATCAAGAACAATATTGCTATGCACAACCATGCCTTACCTAGGCTAAGAGTGCCTTATAGGAAATCATCCTAAATACTTTTCCTTATTGCATGAATAAATTTTACAAAAGGCCTCAGGTCATGCCTTATGTTGATGATGACCATATGACTTGATAGGGTCATTGGGAGGGACCCTTATTTTTTATGTGGAGGTATTAACCCAATGGAATATAATCTCTTGTGAATGCTAATTTTTTTTATTGAGAAGCGCATGTGTGTGTGTGTGTGTGTGTGTGTGTGTGTGTGTGTGTGGTACAATGCTAATCATACAAAAAAATGGGTGAAAAAGTCACATTCCATGAACAAAATTATACTGAGGATAAAAAAGACCCATAGGACAAGTCAGAAAAGTGGTAAAAAAATGACCACACTCACAAAATATTACATCACATCACTAATTATTAGCAAAACAGAGAAAGCAAGGTATAAATAACAATAATGAGAACATTTAAGCAACAACAACAAACATGAACATCGAGAGAGGCAGAGGAGATGATATGTCCTAAGGGTTATCATCTCATCCTCCCATAGTAGGAGGATCCTCATCAGTAGGTAAGGGCTCCCAACTAGTGTTTTGCTGAGCTTTTAAAGTCTCACTTTGATTTATTTTAAGGGAAATAACTAGAACCAATCATGGGAATTTTCCTTAGGGAGGCAGACCCCAAGCTCTGATATCACCATCCTGGGATGGAGGAGGAGATCCCTAGCCCTTGCCATCACCTCCATATCTAGATGAGTGACTTAGGTCACCATGATGAGGTGAACACTAATGAGGTGATGACCATCATAGAGAGTGACTCTTGCATCTGGTTTTCAGACCATTGCTGATGTGGCCCATGCCCTTGTCCCTGGGGATGAAGGATGTCATGGGGGTTCAAGAGGTTCCCAACTGATAGTGCATGAAGCATTTCCCCAGTGATCTAGCAAACACTAGAGGTGGTTAAGCTCTAGATGGACCTTATATGTTTGTATTTGTATCTAAAGAGTAACAATAGATAGAATAGTAATTTTGTTAAACATAAAAAAGTTATGTTTTAACTCTTTATGATTAAAGCAAGTATAGTTTTTAGCTTTCTAAATTTGAAACAAAATGTCAGTTCAAAAGATATGCCAAAAGTGATTATATTTTTTGAACAAAAGCGCTGAGTCCCCCAAGAGATCCATCTTCCATGTGAAGAATTAAATATGAAAGGGATGTAAAAAGGAGTGTATCTAGTGTCACATAGACTATGCATGCATGCAAAACTAGAAAAGGTGCTCAACAGTATTCAATTATTGACACTGGCCAGATGGGATTAGGCACACCTAGATGCTTGAGCCAGTCTCCCACAGGTAGGCCCTAGTAGATAAGACACCATAAGAAATGAGTTTTTTTGGGCTCAATAGAAGGAAACCATACCATGATAAATCAACATGCCTAGATCCCATCTCTGGAATGAAGATTCTATTTGATATTGAGCATATCAACTAGAATATGTTGTGGAACAAGTAAATGATATCCTAGCCAAGGAGAGTATCAGGTGAAGGGAGTGGTCATAGGCCAATGCCAATCCTTCCACCAAAGAATAAGGTAATTGAGCCCAATTTTATGTAAGTATTCATCAGGTTTGGAGCCTTGAATTTTTGTAATAACCTCTACATCTAATTTTATTAAATGATATTTATTCTACATTTGTTTCCAAGTGAGCTAGACCCTATTTTCTTTGCAAAAAATATCACTAATAACCTTCACATATTTTTTGAAAAGGCGTAACCCTTTACCCCAGGGGACTAAGGCAAAGGGAACATTGTGAAAATTTAGGCAAGGTGACCACCAAAGGGACTAGGAATTAATGGAGAGACCATTCCTGAACCCTTAACCAACCTAGCTGAGGTGAGGCTTAAGCTTCTCCCAAGCCTTCCATAAACTTTGAATTACAAAGGAGCCCTTAATTTTGATAGGCACTGGGGTGATGAGTAGGGAATGTAGTCCCAGGTCTTTCCAAGCCTTTCTACCATATGGGAGCCCCTAAGAGATACAATGGTAGAGAAGAATATTCTAAGATTCATCCCTAGAAAGACCTTTGATAATCCATTTAGAACCAAGCACAAGTCCTTGGATTTTAATATCAAGGAGATCTAGTCCCCCAGCTTCCTTGGGACAACAACAAATATCCAGGAAACTCTGTGGAAGCACTTATGTCCCTCAGAATCAGCCCAAAGAAAATATCTTAAAATATTTTCTAATTTGTTGTAGGAAAAATTAGAAGGGGCCCAACAAGAGGAATAATATGCATGCGTAGCTACCAAAAATTTAGTGCAAATTTAAAATTTACCAATAAGAGAAAGAGGCTTAGTGATCCAAAATGAGATCTTTTTTTCAACTCTCTGCACCACATAAGACCATAAGTCAGATGGAGAAGCATACAAGGCAAAGTGAATTCCAAGAAACTTAAAATGCACTACTGGTAGAATCTACTGCCATTGAAATTCCTCAAGCTAATGAGGTTTGGGGCCTAGGGACTATCTTTAACACTAGATCTTTGTCCATTAAATATAAGATCCTAAAGCCAAAAAAATTGTGTAGACATTCCATGGAATTTTTAACAAGTTATTATTACTTTTGGAGAGTGAGAAAATATTCATCCATGAAATGACCATTTGAAAATTATCTATTAGACTGAGGGAGGGAGATACCTTTCACCAGACCCCTGGTAGCAGAGTTAGCTAAATTCTTATACTACAAGAAAATATAAAGAAGGGGCTAAAGAACATCCTTGTAAAATATAATGATGAATTTCAAACCGATAATATTAGGTGCCATTGTTAGTGATACAAACACCCACATCCTAAAAAACATGTTAACAATCTGAACAAATTTGGGGCCAAAACCAAACACCTACAACATGGCCAGAATGAATGGCAACTCGATGTGATCATAAGCTTTATCAAAATAAATATTAAAAAATAGATCCTTTCAATTAAAAAGCCTAGCCCATTCCATACCTTCCCAGACAATAATGACATTATCTAGAATGAAGTTGTTCTGTATGAACCCTATTTTCTCACTCTTAATAATTAAAGGGAGAATGTGCTTCACCCTGAGATTTAGAGCTTTAACAATAATATTATAAGAGACATTGAAAAAAGTAATAGTCCTCTAGTTTTTGATAATTTTAGGATCACCATCCTTGAAAATAAACTTGATGTTACTGATCTGGGCAACAATTCAAGTGACAATTTGGGTGACGGGTCCACCCCAATTGATGACGAAACTTCTAGGAGCCATAACTTTTGCACCGTAGCTCTAATTGACTTACCGTTTGAACCATTGGAAAGCTAATAATGAGGGGAACATCATGAGATGTCATTGAGATTTTATTGATGAATTTTGAGCCCATAAAACCCAATGGAATTTACCTAAACTTCAATTTTAGTAGTGTAGTCTAAAAATAGTAAGTTTCTAAAAATAGTAATTCCTCGAATTCTGTATTGTTGTAAATTGTGGAAGTTGAAAAAATCAATATCCCTCAAGATTGGTGACCTTCCACATCTTCCTCACACCTTAAAAACATGTATAAATGAAGATGTAACCTGTAATGGAAATCAAACATCTCTTCTTCGAGATAGGCATATGTTTGGGTCTACAAATTTGATCAATAAAACATCTCTTCTCAGAGATATCATTATTTGAATTGTGTTGATCTTATTTCTTGAATTATATTTCAACCAAAGCTTTTTAGTTTTGGATCAGTTACCCTAATTAATAATGGTTCCCAAATAATTGGTTAGAATAACATTATAGTATACCTAGTGAAGATCAAGACCAACAGTGTCCCACAGAGTTTAATAAAACTCGTATGAGAAACCATCAATTTATGGAGCTTCGTACACTACCATTTGATTAAAATCTTCATGGAGGTCACTGAGAGATAAGGACCTACCACATGAAACTCTTTTAGAGTTGGATACTTTACAAGGAATAACCTAGAGACATTAAAGGTGAGTCACTTCCCTTTCTAGAGAAGAAGCTTGTGCCAAGATAAGACCATGATAATGATAAAAAAAGGCTTTTATAATGTTAATAATTTTGGTAAGTCTTATTTTTAATTCATTGACATCTTTGATTATATTAGTATCTCTCTTGGAGTGGAGGAGGGCAAAAAATCCTTAAAAAACGTTATCACCATTTTTTAGCTAGTACATATGAGCTCTCAGTTGAGCTACCCTGGCTTTGTGTGCTTCCTTAATTAATATCTTGTGTCCCCATTATGCCACTTGATTTTTAAGGTGGAAATTAAATGGAACCTACTCTATCTCTTATGAGGCTTAGATATACTCATGGTTTGTAGCATTATGCAAATGTCATTTGAAAATGGCCTCTTATTTTCCATAGATATGAAGAAAGGTGTAAGTGCAAGTAAGAGCATTAGACCACCAATGGATCCATCGACTATCTCCCACTGGCTGAGGGACCAAGTTCTAAATTATTAAAATATACCCCACCATTTGTTCATGTTTGATGTGGGTAGAATTGAGATAAAATTATGTGAAAGCAAGTTTAACTTGAGGAGAAGTCCATTCAAAGTTAAAGAAAATAGGGTGATGATTTGAGAGAAGGGTATTAAGAATGATTGATACTATTATATCTTGGACTAAAGCAAAATATAAAATATCTTTCTTAGCCAACAAATCTCTACAAGGCATTGAAGCACCATATCTTCTCCCTATCAAAGATTAGACCAAGTGAATTAGGGGGGGTTTGAATACTTCCTATGGTGATGATTGGGATCAAGCACTTTAAGTTTATTACATATAAAACCCTAATTCATGCTCACTAGTAGACCATCACATTGAAATTCATCCTTATTTATCCTCTACCGACCCCACCATGTTGAAGTCACCATAGAGGATCCAATGAGCATCCTGAAGAGAGTTAACCAGCCACCTCTATAAGGCAGCCCACTCCATATCATCATTAGAGGAATATAAATTGACCAGCCCAATAATGTAATTAATAAAGTCAAAAATGGTCCACACCACTCAGTGGTTGGGTCTGAACCCCATGAAATAATGTTCTAAGTGAGCTCTAGAGCCAAAAATGTGATGGCCCCACCATGCCCAGTGGCCTAATAAATGGCCCCAAGATAGATGATTCATGTTGTGTTCTACAGTAAGAAGGTAGAAATATTGACCTCTTGTAAACAAATAATTTTAATGTTGAAGAAAAACTAGCAACTATTCCTGACCATATACTTATGCGGTGGATCAGTAAGACCTCAAACATTCTAAGAGCAGGCAATCATTGGACAAGATCAAGGTGCATATCATTCTCCTCTGTGAGACCTTATAGAAAACCAAAATTGTTATACATGAGTTTATTGGGCATGTAATCACTCATTCTATAGGATTATCACTTGTGTGACATATATTCTTCCTCTTCTATAGATGGAGAGGGGCTACGAGAGTGATAGAATACCGATTTATGGTATAAGGTGACCAAGCTTCTTTATTCCTCTAGGACACTCACCCTAGGAGAGGGTTATGACCATGGCACTGAAGATGACATATCAACCAATGAGGCAAACACATGTGGTGTGTGCATAAAAGAAGGAGAAGCTTTAGTAGGCAAGGTAGATTTGCCATAGAAGTTGAAGCAAAATGATTGCCAGTAGGTCAAAATGAAGAATTTTATGGCCTACCACCACCTTTATAAGAGTTATTGTTTTTTTATTAGTGATGGTAGTCCAACTATAATTATTTCCATTCTAATATTTAGCATTAGATCCACCTTTTTCCTAAGAATCAGGGGGTGTGTGAACCATCAGAGGGCATTCTTAGATCATGTGTTTTGAGGATTGGCACTGAAAGCAAGTATTCAAGAGATTGATATACAATACACCCTAAGAAAATCAGTTAGAAGGAATTTATATATCAATAAAATATTTTAAATCATGGGACATATCCACTTCCACATAAATCCTCTTCTAAAGATGAGCCATAAATAATTTAGTCTACTCATGGCAAATGAAACACCCTATGGGATTTATAAGCTGGTCTATAAAACCCCATAGGGGGAGAGGCAAGCTATGAAATTCAACCCATATGGGGAATTTTAGTTTTGATTTCTCTAAGACTTGAAATTATCAATTCTAGTGAGAAAACACAACCAAATTATTGTGAATGAACCAAGGCCCATGATTGACAATAGCTTTGCAGTGCTCTAGGTTAGAAAAGCAAAATAAAAAAAGTCCTTTGTAATATTTTGGACTCCTTCAAGTTTCACACCATGGCCTTGCCAATGGATGTGAACCCACTATTTTAGAAGGCTCTTAGGAGGACTCAACCAACAAAATAAGAAATCAAATTAAAATTTTCAAAGAAATGATAGGATTTGTCAAATTCAGGCACATTCAAAATAACATTAGGTAATAGAGAGTTAGAATCATCAACTTTAGCTGATAGAATACCTTCAAGATGAATTTCCTTGCTTATTTTGAGGCCATGGTTGTGATCGCCCACTCCAAATTTATCTACATCCATAGATGCAGAGATGGAAGCAATGGTCATTAAATAAATGGTACCCCTACTGCCTAGAGGGCAAATCACTGATCAAAATCAATAATTAATTGCAAACAAAGTAATATCTTACCTAGATCCACGGTGATTAAAAGTGTGGTAGAGACCTAAAATATCATCAATATAGAGCTAATTGAATGTTAAAATTTCAAAAAAACTCTCTCAAGATAGTTAATAATATGTAGTAATACATTGGATAAAATACCAATTTTTTTATATATTTAAAAAGTTGTAATTAAAAATTTATTTTTAAAACCATTATGATTAGAACTCATCCAAAGCTAAAAAAATATTAATTATGAAAATATATGCCAAAAGTAAGTAATATATTCATGCTAATAAATATATTATTGGTGATCTAGTTTGAACCTTAATGAATATATGTGAATTCTTGCATATAAAAAATCACCTTTGTCATTTTTCTCAGCAAGGGAATGAGGGCACTCAATTTTTATATACTAAAATTTTCACCAATAAGGAGGCCTTGAAAAATAAAATAATAAAATTTAATATGCTAAAAAATCATAGTAAGATCATGATGTAGACTTGGGCAGAGTCCCAACTAAATAGAGGTCTTCCCAAGTAGCCTAATCCTCAAATATACTCAAAATCAAACTATCAAGATTGATATTAGACATAATGTAATATTTAGAACTAAAAACACACTAAATTCATGCTAAGATATATATAAATTATGGGTCATCTAGTTTAAACTTTAGTGAATAAATATGAATTCTTACAAATAAAAATTCATTTTTTTTTGTAAGGAAATGAGGAAACTCAATTTATGTACATGAAAATTGTTCACCAAATTTAGAGGCCTTGAAAAATAAAATAATAAATTCTAACATGTTGAAAATTCACATTCTGATCATGGTGTAATCCTAGGTAGGTCCCAAGTGAATAGAGGTATGCCCACGCAGCCATATCCTCAAATAAACTCTAAATCCATATAATAATATTGAAATCAAACCCAATGGAATATAAAACACTACCTGTAACACACTAAGATTATTTTAAACAAAAGGTGAGGCCATTTTATACCAATTTAAAGGTCAAATCTAAACAATATAACATCATATTTCAACAACATACACCAATCCTTACAACATATGGTTATACATGAATAAATGGTTTCCTTATTTCTTTTATCAAGGTAACAACTGGTTATCATTCTATTAATGTTGGAGATTGCACCTGGGGCAAGGAGGCTTAGCTCCTGCCTTCTCCTCGCAACATGGAAACTCTCCTCTTGCCTGTGGGACCGGCGAAGCTGGAGGAGAGAGTCTCTAGATAAGGGCTAGCTCCATTCAATGCATCGTGTTTTTTCCAGCAAGTGCTAACATACATACATACATACATATATATATATATATATATATATATATATATATATATATAAAATAAATGGGGGGGGGATGAAAAGGGAGAAAGAGAATGCAGGAAAAACAAGCCTACTCTAAAAGAGGTGATGCACCAAAAATAAGGTTGACCTTCACACATCCACTCTCAGAATCAGACAAATGCATATATACACTACGCACTTGGCAGAAGGACCAGGCTGCAAGAAACTAGCAGGGAGGCTTCAATGGAAAATCTAGAATAGAGATCACCCAAGGTGTTGTGAAACACACACTTATGAAGTAATTTCTTCTGCTCCTTCACTCCCAAATACCGCTCTTCTCCTGTCAGCTGCAACAATGGCGCCTTGTAGACAGCAGGTCTGCTAGTGTTGAACCTGTGAGAGCATCAAAAGACAATGACTGGGCACAGACAAACACTCAAGGCATACTCTGAAACATCTATCCAAATGGAGGTAAAAATTGCATTTTATTTGATTCAGGTAGAAATTTTAGCAGGGCTGCGCTTGGCTACAACCGTGAAAAGATGATTAAAAAAATGACCAAGTCATGAATATATATGAGAAGCAAAGAGGCCCATTTGGCACTCTTTTTTTTTACAAGTGGCATACATGTCCCTTCATGAAAAGAACAAGTCACTCAAAATATTGAGCTGTCCATTTTGTTTGCTCGAAGTCCACATTTTTAATGTAAAAATGCAGTTTGTCCACCCATTAAATGTAAAATGAAGAAACTGGTTACATTACTGAGCTATTGCGTCTTCTCATGATCAATTTGAAGGGACTATTTCACCTGATGGAGTCACTTCTCGAATTGGCGCCACTTCTTGCCACTTGGACTGACTGATTACTCATTCCTTGCGTGTCATTTTGTCAATTTTGTCTTAATTCTATCTCATCGGCCCCCTTGGGTGAACATACTAGTGGGTTGCTACATTCAAGCCCTTTTCCATGGTTCACACTTTTTCATTTGAAGGCAAACGGCTATTTCATACTTGTAAACTTGACGTCTACGTAGGACGTCATCGGGCCTGCTGGCTTCTCTGTGGCCTTCCTTTTCCTTTGAACCTGTTGAACCTGAAGCTACCTAAACACTTGAACCAAGGCATGAAATGAACTCTCTGAACACGCTGAACCCAAAAATGACTGGCATTAAACAGTAGGTGAAGAAGGTGACCGACATTTTACCTGCAGGCAAAATGGGTCAACAATTAACGACTCACAAGGGAAGCATGCCTGCTATGCTTAGAACCAATTGCCTTAAAATCCATTAGGCATGGAGTCAGATGCAGCTATAAAAGAATTATCAATAGCTTGAAAGATTTGAGAATCAAACATGAAGCTTTTACCCCCAAGCAAAGGGAAACACACAAGGCTAAAAATGCTACCTGTGCAACTACTCTTAGGGAAAATAGGGAAAACAACTGAAAGCAAACTACTATATATAGCTAACCAGGAATGATCACCTCCCTCCTAGATTGAAAGGAAAATTTCTCAAGTCCCCTTCCTGGCGAGAAGACTTATCATGGCAGGCAAGTAGCTGAAAGAAAATGAGATTTGGTGACTTGCTCCTCCTACCTGTCACCTAGTTTGGCTGGAAACCGAGTGGATATTCAAACATGCCTCTGATATATACGTACTCTTCTTGTTCTGGGAGGCCTATTGGATGTTGATCCTTCAGGTTGGTGCATCCCATCAAGAAGTCAATTGCTACTGGCTCATCACCAGAAGCCTCCTGATATGCACCCTTGACTGACTTGCTCTCCTTTGCCTCATGCTTGTGTTCCACTGTACGACCATTCTTCTTGATGATTTCAGAGAAAGTGTCCTCAGATTCACCAACCTCTTGAAGGGATAAATCTGAAGAACTACCACCTCCTTACATGCTTGTTTGAAACCCAATGTTGCCTTCTTCATTCTTATCCATCTCATAGCCTCCTTGAAGAACAGTGTAGCCTGCCTTAATGGCTTCAAATGAATCATTTAAAACATGAACAAGAGATTGCCCATGCTCTTCCATGTCACCTAAGGTTATCTCCTCCTCATCCCCACTTATGGAGTCTCCCTAATCAGTCATGAATTGAGCATACTCTTCTTCACTTGCTTCCCTCAAGACAGGCTCCTCTGCAGGGTCTGAAAGCTCCACCATTCTTTCTCTCAGTAGTCTTATCTTAGCCTCTAATTCCCCAACCCGCTTAGCCAGAAAATCCTCCTTTTGCACTTCTTGGAGCTTGTGGGAAACACCATAGAGATGGGGAGTGCATGAAGATTGCAATGAAATGCAAGGAGCTTCCTGAAGAAGGGTGGAGGGAACTTGAAAAGGACTAACCTGATCTTTTACCTTGCACTCTTAGACAATGTCTTTCACCCCCTTGCTATTCCGTGACTCAACCACTTGATTCCAGCTCAAGAAATTTAGACTGGGCATCTCCTTTGGGGTTGATGAGGCCATAATGTGAGAAGGCAGCGAAGACTTAGATTCTACCTCCCTTGCTACCAAAATGGACTGCTGCATCTTAAGGTTTGCCAATTCGATCTGTCTATCAAGATTAGCCTTAAACAAAAGATTCATTGTTTTGGAATTCTCCTCAACATGATTGGGGAACAGACTTTGACAGGCTTGACTTGGCTCAAGAATAGGGGTTGTATATGACTGATATGATGCTTTGGGCAGTGAGTATGTAGGTTGATAGACTTGGTAAGGCTGCCTCTCATGCACACTCAGCTTCTCCTCCACAGATGCAATTAAACTGCTCACATCTAGCATCTCATTTGAAAGCTTGTGCCAATTCACTCTTTCAATAGGAGCCCATTCTTTCTTAACCTGATCCAATGCATTCCTCACTTGATGGATGATATGATTAGGAATATCTTGGCCATACCCCTTTTTGGTGTTAAGATCAATTACATATTTGTTGTATCCCAACAGTGCTTGCTTGAAGGCAAAAACTAGTTGATTGGCGAAAAGATTGGGTTGAGTGGGGGAAGTGACATACTGAGAAGACTGAGCACAAGGGTGATATAGCTCGTAGCTGAGTTGAGACTGGCCATATTGGGCGCGATAAGGATTAACATAAGGCTGGTAAGGATTGTAGCCATGCTGACCAAAAAAAATAGAGTCCATGACTTAAAATGATGGAATTTACACATATCAAAAAAAATGTGTTTCTGATGGTATGGTACCAGACTGCTTAACTAGTTGATTTAACTCAGAGTCGCCAAATGCTGAAGAAATCAATTTGCTATAATAGGACCAGCATCAATCCTAAAACTCTACTGCATTTAAAAAACTTGTGGTCCCACCGGACATGCCAAAATTGTTGAGATTGGAAAGTGTACCCAGTGGCAAGAAAACAAGTTCCTGCCTTCTCCTCACAACATAGAAACTCTCCTCTTGTTTGTGGGACTGGTGAAGTTGGAGGAGAGAGTCTCTAGATAAGGGCTAGCTCCCTTTGATGCATCGTGTTGTTTCCAGCAAAAGTTAACAGGTATATATATAATATAAGGGGGGATGAAAAGGGAGAAAGAGAATGCAGGAAAAACAAGCCTACTCTAAAAGAGGTGATGCACCAAAAACAAGGTTGACCTTCACACATCCACTCTTAGAATCAGACAAATGCATATATACACTACGCACTTGGCAAAAGGACTAGGCTGCAAGAAACTAGCAGGGAGGCTTCAATGGAAATTCTAGAATAGAGATCACCCAAGGTGCTGTGAAACACACACTTATGAAGTAATTTCTTCTACTCCTTCACTCCCAAATACCGCTCTTCTCCTGTCCGCTGCAATAATGGCACCTTGTAGACAACAAGTCTGCTGGTGTTGAACCTATGAGAGCATCAAAAGACAATGACTGGACACAGACAAACACTCAAGGCATACTCTGAAACATCTATCCAAATGGAGGTAAAAGCTGCATTTTATTTGATTTAGGAAAAAAAATTAGCAGGGCTGCGCCTGGCTAAAACCGTGAAAAGATGATTACAAAAATAACCAAGTCATGAATATATATGAGAAGCAAAGAGGCCCATTTGGTGCTCTTTTTTTTTACAAGTGGCATACGTGTCCCTTCATGAAAAGAACAAGTCGCTCAAAATATTAATGAGCTGTCTGTTTTGTCTGCTCAAAGTCTGCATTTTTAATGTAAAAATGTGGTTTGTCCACCCATTAAATGTAAAATGAAGAAACTGGTTACATTACTGAGCTATTGCGTCTTCTCATGATCAATTCAAAGGGACTATTTCACCTGTTGGAGTCACTTCTCGAATTGGCGCCACTTCTTGCCACTTGGACTGACTGCTTACTCGTTCCTTGTATGTCACTTTGTCAATTTTGTCTTAATTTTGTCTCATCGGCCCCCTTGGCCGAACATACTAGCAGGTCACTACATTCAGGCCCTTTTCCATGGTTCGCGCTTTTTCATTTGAAGGCAAACGGCTATTTCATACTTGTAAACTTGACATCCACGTAGGATGTCATCGAGCCTGCTAGCTTCTCTGCAGCCTTCCTTTTCCTTTGAACCTGTTGAACCTGAAGCTACCTAAACACTTGAACCAAGGCATGAAATGAACTCTCTGAACTCACTGAACCCAAAAATGATTGGCATTAAACAACAGGTGAAGAAGGTGACCGACATTTTGCCTGCGGGCGTAATGGGTCAACACATTCTATAATGGTTGTCTTCGATGTGATCTCAAATGCTATACCTCTATTAAAAAAAAATTCCTTTAGTGCTCTTCTTGGAGTGGGATGCTTCCCAAGCTCATGGAAGTTTTCAATCTCATAAAACCCACCCCAAGCCTATGTATGGGTCCTTATTTTTGCCTTAATTAATCCTCTATTTTATGTTCTTACTGAATCTAACTACTACATAAAGAGATAAAATAGACCTTTTTAAAGTTTGGTTCCCCAAAATTCACTCCATCTTCTAGTATTGATAGATATTAACTCTTATTAAGAGTAGCCTCCAACCTTATACAATGTCTCTCTCTTTTCTTAAGCCACAATTGCCTATGTTGACTGAGCAATTCTAAAAAATAATTCCTGACTTCTCACTTAGTTCTTAATTTTAAATTGAAACATGATGCACTTGGAGTGAAGAGAGTAGGTGGGTTACACAAAATGCATTCATTTAACAAAATGAAAATTAAATAGATATGTGGGTCATCTCAATCTTGAGATGCCCCTACATTAGATCACTAGCAAACTTCAAACAGAATTAGGTGAATCTTTTTTAGCTCTATTTTTTACTTATTTAAGCAAGTGGTTGATTGTTTAGACACTTATCCACATAAACATGTTATTCATATGTTTGTATGGGCATAAGTTTCTATATTCCATGATGAAAGAACATGGATGTTAGTTCCAAGATCTTCAACACCATCTACAATAGAAATCCAATATTGACATTGAGAACTCTTATAGATTTTTAAGTGGTTGAGGTAGTTTATCCGTATCTACAAGTCTTTTTTATTTTGATATGTAAGCATACACACATTAAAATGGGGCATTATGTAGACACCTGATTTTAGTATGGGGATAGTTATTAGTTATAAAAATGCATTATTCTAGGGTGATTATACATTTTTGATTATTGGTTCATAGTAGGTTCTAATTGGTTAGTTTTTAGATATTATTGGATGTCCCTCTATTCCTTTTCCTCTCATTCAAATATTTATCCTTCCTTACCGATTTTCCTTAAGTTTTAGGCCTTTTCCTAGAAAATACATAGTAAAATATTGGGGTATAATGGAAAATTATGGGGTGAGCCCTTGTGACCCTTTTTTTGGTCTCCTTTGAATTATATCCTTGATTATACAAACTTTCATACCTATCATGTGTCAACTTATGTGAAAATAGTGTCCTAATATGAATTTGTGAAGTCTAATTACACATGTGTATATTAGTACATATAAGATGAGAAAAAGATAAGTAATTCACATGCAAGTTGATAATAAATAGCTGCACATTCAATGAATGAATCTATTTTGATAGTGCAAGAGAAGTTAATTTTAGAATTTTAAATAGAATTGAAGAAAACTTTTAAGCATTTTTTTTCACACATTCTAGCATATAAAACCATATTAGACTAGGCCTTCATTTAAAAATTTATTTTTGAGGTTACACTAAGTGTTGATTGTCAAATTTATTCCCAATCTATGGGTCTGATAATAACAGAGGGATAATACAAGCCACAAAATTAATTCTTTATTTTTATAAGTTATGATAATTTTTTGATTTGTAGAGAAAGAGATCATTTTCCCATAAATTTACATACAATTATATAAAAATGAATAAGTTTTTTGAATCCTTGAAAAAAAAAACATTTTCATCAAATTATTTTTTACAAATATGCACTTCTCAATAAATGACCCTAATCTTCTAAAGATGGACCCACTCTTTCAAAAATATCTTTATTCTTCTATAAAAGTATATATAGAAAAACTAGTCTTTATTTGTTATGAGTTTTTGAGGTTTTTTGAATCACCATCTAAACTTATTTCCCAGTGTTTGTTTATGAAAACTATCTTTAGATTCATTAAAATTTGGATATTCTTATTAAATCCCATTTATCCCTTATAGGGGATTTAGAAATATCCTTTTATAAAAATTAAATTTGATTTATTTCTTAAATTTAGTTTACAATGTGTGTGTAAGAGTAACTGTATTATTTTTTTTATATAAAACTACTTTCCCATACTATAAAGGTTATTGAGGAACATTAATCATATCTTTTATGTTTAATTTTTTAATTATTGTTTTTTTCTTTAAGTTTTTAATTAGTTCTATTTAAAAAAATTTAACTATAATTTTTTTCTTGCTTCAACTTTTTAATTATTTCCGTGCACTTCTTATAAAACCAAAAATTAGTGTGCTTTTTGAGGCCTTCAATTCATTGGATTTCTAATCAATTATTATTTAAATTGATTTAACTTACCTTAATTGGTATTGTTATTTATTTTTAGATTCGTGATTTATTTTAATATGGTCTGATATGTCCTATAATTTATTTGTTCATCTCTCTTATTAAAAAATTTAACATAGACACTCAAATTTAACCATTAAGTGCTTGATAAGGTTTAATCTTAAAATTCTTACCTTACTTGACCTATTCACCATTCTATTAACTTGAAATATATAAGGGAACCTTCTCTATTATACTTACTATCTTGTAATGAAAACATCATCAAAACATCCATATTATTATTATAGATTCATGTTAGCTAAGTTGTAATAGTCTCTATCCTTTTGGGATAAGATCACAATAATTTAAACAAGACCAAAACTGAACCTTGTTCACTAGTGTGGCCTTGTCCTATGCTCCACTTAGTAAATTTCAAATTTAATACATTTCATGTTGGATATGTCACACTTTTAGAAAATTTAGTTAATTTAAATATTCCAAGTCTACCACTATATAAATAAATCAAGGCCAATCAAGTAACTCATGTATGAAAGAATTGGGTAATCTTTAAAAGTAATGCACATTGAGAAAAAGAGCACTAATATTTCCAGTTCAAGTTATGATTTTTATGGTAGTCATAGACAAAGTCTGAATTTATTTTATTACAAGTCAAGGGTATCCATTGTTAAGCATTCAAGATGATTTACTAGTTGCATCCATACAGTGCAAGTATCAAAATTCATACAATTACCCTAAGTGGGAGAACTACATCAATTTTATTCCCTATTTATCTAGATAGATAACACTTAGATTATGCATGATTTTATTAGGATAGATTGGATATTACCCTTTATTGATTACAAGTTTTTAATTTGATGTCTATTTAGTTAGGGTAAGAACTAGGGTTTTACATTGCAAGTATTGTTAATTGTTTCTAGTCATCAGTTGTCATACATCAATTTCAGGTGGAAGGAAGATGGTGGATAGGTTTTTCAGATTCCTAATGCATATTCAGACATTATACAACCATATTCAATCTATTGATTATCTTATACAATCCAAATACATACTTTCTCAAATCCAAAACAAATACTATGCACAAAATAACAAGTTTTCCATTATTTACAACAAGGATTACAAGTTTTCCATAGATCTCCATGAGCCCACATAGTGCTTACTATTGGGAGTGAATACACTCTTCATAGACACTATTCACAAATACTATTCATAGACATTATTCATAGTCACTATTCATGGCCACTTTTCACTATGGTGAGTTGGTAGTGACTATGCATCTCGATGTGGCATAGTGGTGATGTGGCATATTGGTGATGTGGTATAGTAGTGAGGTGGAATTTTGATGATGTGTTATGGCCTATGGAGGATATTTCATGATATAAATATGATGTGAAATAATATGGTTTGCATTTATATATAGGCCCATTGATTCATGTGTTTTTACCTAAAGATAAAAGTTGTTGTAGACTTTAGTGGAGAGGTGGAAGACAAAGACAAAGAGGTGAAGATGAAAGGTGAAAGCATGATTTATGATATTTTGAGTTACCAATAATGACCCACCCACAAAATAAGACAAATGAATTGGATTAAGCATGATATTATACTTTGTTGACCCTTTGCACATAGAGACAAACACTACATTGTTGATCAATATGCATGATATGGACTGTGGTACATTTTTATCCTCCCTTTGTAGTTTTTGTTTCCCCTATCTATCCTTATGCATTATATATTTAAGGATGGTTAATCCTTTATAATTGGTATAATTTAAATCTTGATTTTGTAAGTTTATTGGTTGTGGCATATCCCTCCCAATTTTGTAAATGCATCTAAATTAATAAAATTATTGTTGTCCTTCTTTCATACTTGTGTTTAGTGTGGAATTATGAAGTTGTTGATGTAATATTGTGATTGAAAACTATTTATCCATGATCATTATCCAATTTCCTCACCTTTATGCAAGATAGGTTTTCTTTTGAAGGTCATAGTCTCTATTTTCATCAAGCTCAAGCAACATTCAGCAATGGAGTTTCATCATTTGAGCCTCTACAAGGTCACTTGTTACCCCTCCTAAGTATTGTCATAGATTCAAACCTCTCTATGAAATTCTTATACAAGAGTGCTAAATTTTGGAGTTGTGTAAGTGTGTTAGCTCTTTTAGTTCCATTGTGCAAGCTACAATCAAGTGAAGGATCACATTGTCTGGTGTATCACCCCTCTTTTGCTTTCTATTCCTTGTTTCAATTCTCTCTCTCTCTCCCTCCCTTTTCCTTGCATTTTTAGTAGTGTTAAAGTTAGCTTAGGTGATTCATCAGGGGAAATAAGCCTCTCTAAAGATTCATTCCACCTTATAGGCCACCCATAGATTAAAAGTGTTTCCATTAGGTCAATTGAATGAGGAGACCTAAAAGACCTCCTCAAAGGGTAATAAACAAAGTAACAATAGTTTTCATGACACCTAGTGGGATAATACATTCATCTATTAGATAATTATTGGTGTTTTTCTTTAATATATTAGCCTTTGGAGGAATTTATACAAGCACTAGTGGTGACTCTGAGTCTATTTTAGATAGTTTTAGTATCCTAGACATCCTTTCTAGGTAAAAGGTTGAGTGAATTTAGTAAACTAGTTTTTCATAATCCTTTTACAACATTTAGACCCCATGAGACATCTCTTACATGGTTGTATTTAGGGGAAATTCCAACTTTCCACCTCCCTATAATGAATGCCATCCTCCCCTTCATGATCATTACTCTGATCAAGCTTTTGAGCCTATTTATTATCCATTTGATGAGCCAAACCAACCCTATGGATTCCTCCATGCTCCAAGTCATCCTCCTCATGCTCCTAGCCTATCTTAGTTTATTAGCATACTATCAAAATCGAAGTGGTATTTTCCATGTGGGAAACCCCATGACCAATAAAAATGTGTATATTCAAAGAGAGACATGGCTACTAGGGTACAAGAACATAAGGTGAAACTTTTAGTATCGGGCTATTAAGATGAATCAATCCTTGGGAGTCCATTTCCCTAAGAAAGACTCAATGATATATGACTTGATTTTGAGAAGTATATGATGGAGATTGATAGAGAATTGGAGTGTAAAAATCAACATGAAGACCTTTCTTATCAATATTATTTACATCAGTAGGAGGTGAGTGAGAAAGAAATACATTATAAAGAGTGATTAGCAAGGCATATTACAACCAAATAGGAACATATATGTCAATTTCTTGTTCAAGTGCAAGAAATCAAACCTCGATCAGCCTTTTCCATTCCTAGTTTTAGATCAGCATCTCCTATAACTATAGACCAACCTATGAGAAAGGAAGATTTTACATTCAATATCCCAAAATTCAATCAGGGGAAACCTTCTGAACTTCTAAGTAAGTCTCCTTGTTTCAAAATCCCAAGTTTTAGAGGTACCATTTCTTTGAGAGAGCCTATACTTATTCAAACTTAGCCTATCATCCCTTAGGAACAACTCTCTTAAGAGTCTACTCTTCCTTAAAATCCTCATTTCAGAATGCCAACCCTTGAGAAAGACATTCATATCACATCAATATAAAATATATAAGAGGAAAAGGTGGTAGAGGCAAAACCAAGAATGTTTCCAAGCTTTAGAATCACTTCACCCACCCCATAGGTTAAAATTATTATTAAAGATCAAGGTACATCAAAATTTAATAAGTTGATTGCTGAGTGAAAAGAGAATAATGAATCATTTCAAGTAAAAGTTTTTTTCCTCCTTCCCAATAACTATTAAATGAGCCTATTACTCACAAATTTCCAAGTTTTAAGAGTGCTTCTTCAATCCCAAGGCTAACTCATGAGAAAGAGTTAACCATAATGTCCCATATTTAGCTTAGCAATGAGTATGTGTATCTTATTCCACCAAGTGGACCTTATTACCCTCCCACCACTCCCTTTTTAAAGGAAGACCTATTGTATGGAGAGAAAATGAACACCATCCAATTGAAGAGCAGGATGTTTTAAGTGAATAGGAGGATTTTTCATGTGAATATGATGAATAAATCATTATTAGCAACCCTATTTATGTCATTAAATTTAAAAAAACAAATTTAAAATAAGAGGAAAAAGGTAGTCATGATGCGGAGAAGTCAATTCTCTCTAGTCAAGATGAATTTAGGGGCATGATGAGGTATTCTCTTGGCTAAATAAACTTCCATTCAACATGAAATAAAAAGAAAATTAGTTCTTAGTAGAGCACAATGGAGATATTAATGAAGACATCTTGGTTGCTAATCTTGTTAAGCCTCATGAGCAAGATGAACAAGTTCAAGATGACATGGAAATAATTAGTGAGATTTCAGTAGTTATTTTACAAGAATAAAGTATTAAAAATAATCAAGGAGAGATTGATGAGATGTGACGGTAGTACCATGAGCTAGTTAAAATTTTTGAAACTTTTAATAGGCCTACACTTCTTTAAAAAGGGAATGAACATTTTGCTGGAGTTCTTGACAATCTTGGTGAACATGAAAAAAAGCTTGAAGACACTTTGGAATAGTACCATGTCCTTGTTGAAGATTGTGCGATAAATACCAAGACAATATCTCCTAAAAGGCATATCCAAGATGAGATTATAATGGTTGGTAAACATGTAACAGTCCTTCTACAAGGTGACAACCCTCAAAAAGAGCATTCCAATCAGATGAATGGTGGAGCAATATGACACAAGTATGATGGCAACCTTTATTGCTCAAACTTTGTCTTATCAAGATGGTGTCCTATCAAATATCTAGCCTGATTGGAGGCTAATAAGGATAAGTCACCACCTATCATGTTTGATCTAGAGCACCAGGTTAAGCATCAAGATGATTAGAATCAACTTACCCATCTACTCTGAGGAAGTTATAATTTTAATCAATTGAACTAGGTAAGTGCATTTGTTTTTGTCCTTGGAGAAGCATATCACTAGTTCATATAACATCCAATCCTTTTCTACTTTTGGTTCATTATCCTCAAGCATGAAAAATATTCCATGTTGATTAGGAAGGGAAACTATTTTGTAGAACCAATCAATGGATTTGTTTAGATAGCCTTATATTGGTTAGTTTAGGGTAGAAAATTTATTTTATTTTCTCCAAGTGTTGTTTGCACATATGTTTAGTAGCATAATTATTTTTCCATATTTGTTTTTCCCTTTCCCTCTAAGTGCTTTATCATAGTTATAGTTGTTCTTTGTTTGTTGGGAAGGTAGTTTCAAGGTATTGTATCCATGGCTACACTTTTAGATCAGAATATGATGAGAATATTATGAATCCATGGCCAATTGAATGCATAAGGATACTATTCCTTTACTTAGTAGGCAAGTAATTTGCAGAGGTTTCCAAGAATGTTAACTATTTCTAGTCACCATTTGTCATTCATCAGTTTTTAGGTGGAAGGAAGATGGTGGATGAGTTTTTTAGATTCATGATGCATCTTCAAACATTATACAACCATATTCAATCTCTCATTAATCTTATTCAATCCAAAGACATGCTCTCTCAAAGCCAAAACAAAGATTATGCATAAAAGAGTAGGTTTTCTATTATTTGTAGCATGTATTACAAGGTTTTCATAGATCTCCATGAGATCACACACTAATTACTATTGGGAGTAAACACACTCTTCATGGACACTATATATGGACACTATCCATAGACACTATCTATAGACACTATTCATTCTGATGAGTTGGTAGTGATTATGCATGCTAATGTGGGATAGTGGTGATGTGGTATAGTGGTGAGGTGGAATTTTGATGATGTGGTGTGGATCATGGATGATATTTCATGATATAAATATGATGTTAAATAATATGGGCTGCATTTCTATGGAGGCCCATTGATTCAAGTGTTTTTGCCTAAAGATAAAAGTTGTTTTGAACTTTTGTGGAGAGGTAGAAGACAAAGACAACGAGGTAGTGGAAAGGTGGAAGATAAAGATAAAGCATGATTTGTGATATTTTGATATGCTAATAATGACCTACCCACAAA